>JAECUM010014942.1:0-20779 GCA_016617855.1 Megalonaias nervosa | reverse complement strand
TAGCCTACAGCTGCAACTGAGGAGGCAAGCTACTTTCTTGTATGCTGTATATTTGTTGACATGGTAATTACTGCACCCAGAACTACATTTCGAAATTCTTCTTTGCCTGTCTTGACGACTATGGGCTGATAGGTGAAACATAACAATATCCATTGTATTGCAGAAAACAGTGACATTTTGAATTTGTGCAACTTCATCAACTTAAAGACAAATAATGCGAAGTGATTTATGTACAAGTACAGTGTTTTATTTTGATCACCTTTAATGAGTGGGTTATAAGGAGTGGGTTATAATAAATATTTAAAGG
The DNA here is from genome assembly GCA_016617855.1 of Megalonaias nervosa. Lineage (NCBI taxonomy): Eukaryota > Metazoa > Mollusca > Bivalvia > Unionida > Unionidae > Megalonaias > Megalonaias nervosa. Next base: position 20,472 of record JAECUM010014942.1, on the reverse strand, counting down.
AGTGGGTTATAATACAATTATGACGTAATTTATTCTTACTCCTTACTTGTAAAACAAATCTCAGTTAAGTTATCAGTTCTGATAAGAAATATTTTGGGATAACATATCTGATATACGTGTGCCTACATATCAAATCAAATCTGATGTATATAACTCAAAGACTGCATCTGAATAAATGCCTTGCTAATTTATGCTTGTCTTATTTATTATCACGTAATACAATGCAGGAAAAATGTTTCATAACATGAACATCTCTCTTTATTTGTCTATCAATCTTGACAAATATTTTAGTTATCAACAAATGAGCCAACGTTTCGCATCCCTGTTCATGGTATTGATGAAAAAAAAAAAAAAAACCCACTGTGTGCGTGTGTGTTTTTGTGTAATATCAGCGAGGTATATTCCTATATTTACTTTTTAGTTTTTCCTTGAGGTGTTTACCTATGGCTTGTAGTCAATCTGTTGCGACTCTATGGTCACAAACTTAAGTTGCATACAGAAGCAAAAACAAACACATTTTGTAAAACTTAACAAACAATTTAATTATCAAAGTTATAAATGAAAATGTGAGAGGAACGTGCTGTAGTATGATGTGAATCCAGTATAACCCTTATAAAGGTCTGCGAAAATCCTACATGAATGAGATGTTCCTTATAAATTTCAAAACCAGACATGAACTGGTTCTCGATTAAAAGTGACGTTGTCAAGAATATGCCAGGTGACTCTAAAATCGAAATGAAACTCATTGTTTATTTCCCTCCCATAGCTTGATATACAGCCCAGAACTCTACTGTGTAAACAGAGCAGTGGTCAAGCAGTCTCGCCCCCCACTGCGATGCTCTCCATCAGGATCACCACAGGTACTGCTGTAAGTTCAGCATTTTGTGACTTAGAGCTGTCTGTATAGACCGCTGTGTATCCTTGTCTGAGAGAATACGGGACCTTATATCTAGTGGATGGTATTTTGGGGGTCCAAATTCTAGTGTCGTAGAGTTTATTTTGAGGTTTTTGCAGGTCCATGGCACAGGGTCGGGGAATTTGACTATATCTGCCTCTAGATTCTTTATATTTAACTCGTTCGCTAGGTCACCCCTTGGTAAATTTGGGACCAATTATGGCTGAAGGACTCGTTGCATCTCTCGATAACAGTTCTGATAGGATGTGACTGGTCACGAAGAGAAATTCTATCCACATACATCAGAAGTGTTTCTTCTTGTCTAAGCCTAATGGATAGTTCTCCTCTATTGCCTTCAATTCTTCTCCTGAGGTACTTCTGAGAGTGCCGGTGCCGATAGATGGAGCCTGGTATTGTATCCTTTCAAGACGAAAGTAATAATGGATTTGCTGAGGTATACGACGAGCCTACGAAGTCTAATTTTTGATCAAATTAGTCTCCGATATAATAGGAGAAATCTGCGCTAGTCCAACCCCCTCCAATCGGTTTTTCTCATACTCCGCGAAAGGTTGAGGTCCTGTCCGCATCTTCTCACTAGAACAGCTAAATATTTGACCCATGTAAGGTGCTCATCAAATATCTTACGCAGGAATTTTGGTGATGGTTTCAAATATTTCACATTCATAGTGTTTGCGTGCTTTTAAGACGCTAGTAAGGCATTTGATTGGATCAGTCATTGGACACTCTTTACATATTTGCTGGATATTCAAAATACCTGTCTACATAATTCATACTTTAGTGAACTGGTATAGCAAACAGTTGTACTATGTGCGCTGAGAACGTGTACTATTCAGCGCTCTCCATGTAACCAATGAGGTGAGGCAGGGAGGTGTTCTTTCCCACTTTGTTATTTAATATATAAATAAACGAGTTGAATCGTAAACTCGGCCAGTGTCACGTGGGGATACGTATGCCATTAAATGTGTTGTTTCTTAACAATGTTAGTGTGGCTGATGATGTTATTGATAAGTCTCTATCGCAGGTTTAAGGAAATTGTTAAAGATATGTAAACAATACGCAGGAGAATGATATCATCTATAATCCACAAAAATCAGTATGCATGTTCTTTCAGTCAACTTCTTTCAAATTACCATCTCCTCCCCCTGTACATTTTAACGGCTATGCTCTTACATATGTCAACAGTTATACGTAATGTATTTGGCTCATATTTTAAAATCCAGTCTGTCAGATAATGAAGATATGATGAGACATTACAGATTTTTGTATGCTCGAACAAACACATGCTTCAACGTAACTTTAAGAATTGTTCATTGAATATCAAAATTAGATTATTCAAATCTTATTGCTGCGCAATATATTGTGCTCCTCTGTGGACAAACGTTAGTTAATGTATGAAGAGAAAACTAGTTCTTGGTTATAATAAGAGTCATCATTTTCTATTAGGTCTTCCAAGATGAAACATTGCCTCCAACATTTATATACATTATAATGTATTCAGTTTTGAGGAAGTAATGAGAAAGTATGTATTCTCAATGATGACAAGAATGTCTAATAGTAAGAACTGTATATTGAAATCTTGTGGAACTATGACATTCATTTAAATTCTCGTATTATTAGTAGATGGAACAAATTATTCATGAAATGTGCTACTTAATTTCATTCTTAACAATGCAGGACACAGTCCATTGTTTTAGATGTGTCTGTATACTTGTACATAAGATAGATATGATCTTTTATGTTTACAATGTTTTTACATATGGACAACGTAGTCTGAAAAAAAGAACTCTTGTCTTATCTTAATTAGTGTATTATTTAAGTATAGTATATGGGTTCTTATATGAATTTTGCTTTCGCAGGTAAACAGGAGTCCGGGAGTTTTCCCGAAGCTACTTTGGAAAGTATCAGCCCATTTCTAAATTTCATCTGGTCCGGTTTGCATCCAGCCCATCACAGGTTTCATTGTTTGGACTCCAATGTCCTTAGCAAACTGCGACAGGTCCAGATGTGCTCGGTCTATGAACTGTTCACTGCCCTGTAGAGTGCCGTTTTTTCATACTTCTGAAAATTGGTCGCCAACTTTATCTTGGAACTTTCGACACGTTAAGAAATGTGCAACCCATTTATAGATGTGGCCTGTTAATCCGTAGTGATTGAGTTTGGCAATCAATCCTTTGGTCTATATAAGATCATATACTTTATATTAGGTTAGGGAATACTGCTATCAATTATCTTTCACATTTTCGTTTCGCATTGAAAACCAATTTTATGCATGATTCCAAGCGAACGAGTTGATCAATAGTGGATCTTTATTACGAAAGCCGCTTTGATGTTGTGCTAACAAATTATTGCTTTATAGATGATGCTTCAGCCTGTTGTTAATCACTTTATCCATGAATGTACAAATAATGTCTGTGAGGGAGATTGGTTTGTTTGAATTGGTATCTGTAGGATCCTTTCCAGCTTTCGGGTTTGGGATAACTATCGCCTGTTTCCGAACGCAATATCGAATTCAGCCGATACTAAATTATTTGTTTAGATCTATTGGGGAGAGGTTTGTGTATTTCATAGTGAAAGAAATCTTTTCCTTGGGATCTTGTATTTTGTGGTTAAGCGCCTTCCTCCATTCATAGAGTATAAAGTCTGTGTTTAATTCACCTTCGAGGGTACCACTGTCTGAAAATGCATGTGTTATTTTTTTTCCAACCGGTTCCGGTTATATTGTAACGTGGCGGCATCGTTCGATTTTCTGCTTATTCCGTGACAATATTCTGCCATTTTGTCGTTTTTTTTTTCTTTATTAGTGGACAAACCAGAGAATTTGAGAGCTGTGAAGGTGGGTTTTTGTTCCTCCTACATTATTAGTCTAGTCCATACCTTTTTGGAGATAGTTCTATGATTTAATGATGAGCATACATGTTTCCATGACCTACTTTTGGCATTTAGAATGACCTATTTGGTTGGCTTTTCTTTTTCTTTGTAAGCAAAGAATTTTAAGGCTTTTTAGTGTCCTATGCCTATTTAAGATTAACCTTTTCTACTTCTTGGCTTGTAGCAACTAATAAATCTACAGTAGCACATTATTATATTTATATTTTCATTGTTCTAAATATAAATTTACATGTTATCTATATGTCATTATGTATGCACGAGAAGACAAAACATTATCTTCAAACTAATAGATATAGGTAAAATAAGATTAATTAGAAAAAGGTTAGAATGTGAACCAGTGGTCAAAATGTGCATTATTTTTCAGACCAATTAATATTGTTTAGACCAATTAATTATGCTTAGTTGAAAATATCCATGTCGGCATACTTATGGCACGTATTATACATGGACAATGGGAAAACAATTTTCTATCTATACTTGCTGATAAGAGTTATTTTTCTATAATAATAATAATAATAATAATAATAATAATAATAATTACAGGTACTGGTTAAAGTTCAAACATTCTAGTGTATCTTTACGTCTTACCTATCACGGAAATAGATAGAAACCAAAATAAAAATCTTTGAAGAAAATATCGTCTTTACAACACTTCGTTTCTAGTTGATTCCAAAAATCAAATGTTTCATAAATATATTATTTCATTACACTAGTTGAATAGGCATGATATAAGCTAATCCATAATGGAAAAACGAACATAATATGCAGACCATGAGTTAAAAATTTATTTCAAACAAGCAGAAACTACTGTATCTGAAACAAAAGTTCATTAAATAGATTTCATGATTTTTATTTTGGTTTCCTTCTTCACATAAAGTATCATATCTGTAGGCAACTGAGTAATACAGTTTAAATAAACGAACCGATGAACCCGGTGACTCCCGTGATACGCGCAATGATGACAGGAACTTATGTCTGACATGTAAATGACTGTAAAACAAATCTGGACCACTTAGCTTTAACGACACCTGTGGTACTGTCCCTAAATGATATTAACATTCCCTGTGCTTATGAGATTTAAGCATTCTTTTTCTGTATTTTCGTACGGTATTGGACCGCTCCGGTGGCCCAGGGGTTAGAGCGTCCGCCTCGGATGCGGTTGATCGCTGGTTCGACCCCGGCCGAATCATAAAAAAGATTTATAAAAATGGTACTAAGCTGCCACGCTAGGCGTTCAGCATTAAAAGGTTAGTGTAAGGACTGGTCGACCCGATATCAGGATATTGTAACTGGGTGGAACATCATGCTACATGTCTGCGTGTGTCCACGTGTACACTCCCACACTACAGACATCTTAGCGATATGACTGTTAAAGCTCTATTAAATATCCAAATCACACACAAAATTTTCCTACCTTCTATTTAAATTTGCTAAATTATGACCGATGGAGAGAAAATGTAAAAGAAATATAACTCCAAGATACATTATATCATTTTATAAGTAACCACGATATGCTACTTGAAAATATGTTAACGCACATTGAAATTCAACAACTAAAGAATCGTATAAAAGACGATATCTTAAATGCAATGTTGGGAAGAAAAACGACTTATGCAAAACTGGTGTCTGCTGCAAACCTTGTCAAAAAGTATAAACTATTAGATGAGCTACTAAATGTTAAACAGAGTATAATACATGTTTTAAAGATAATCGTAAAAATTGATGTAAAGGAAACATTCCTCCCTTAAACGAATTCTTAGAAACAAGCATCGGCATGATGAACTATGTATTCAGAATACGAAAGGTAGATTTATCCTAATTTAGGTACAGGGTCAGTTAGACTGTAATAATCTTACAATTTTGTGTTAATACTATTTACAATATTAAAGCTGCCCACGGAATATTTGTGTACGTTCGTTTCAAATAAGACTTGATATGACAAGGTCAATGTTTGTGCTGATTGGATGTATTGAAACATTCCATTTAGAGTTTATCTTGCTGAGTATTATTGACTGCGTAATTTAGATAATTATGGCAGGTTCATCTCGTTCTTGTATTGCCCAAACCTAAATATTATTATGTATATGTAATTTAATTACGTGTTTGTTAGTTTTAAATTTTATATTTTTATTTTATTCCATTACATGTTATTATATGATAATTTTGGTCTACTGGATTTGATTTGTTTTAGAAATTCAATTCAGTTCTGTTTAACCAGATAAACACCCCGTAGTTTGAAACATTGTATCTTTTGCTGACCTTGACTCAGGACCAGTAAGGCAGTTCTATGTAAACAACTTTTTTCTTTTTAAGTTTCCCAGAGTAAACAAAGACATTTATTAAAATTATTCGGAATTCAAAAACTGGAATATTCTACATTGTGAATCAACAGAAAACTGTCGACACGGCAACATTTTGAAGGTTACGGCAAACGTCATCGCCTTCCATCTTGGAATTTCATCTGGATTCGAACTGTGATTCATTTAGTACTTTTTATTGATAGGACTTATATTTTTAATTTTTGGATTAATTTTTAGATTTGATTCATAAATCGTAAGTCCTTTTTCTTATTTTTACCTTGCTTTTCTAGGGAAATACATTTTTTAAAAAATTTTACAAAGCTTGTTGGCTTCACTCTTTTCTTGTTACTTTTGTACAAGCCTAGAAGAGTAACAAAGGAAATTCGGGGCTCGTCCGGGATATATTAGTTTCGGCTCAAATATTTCAGAAATTTGTTTTTTGAAATTTAAATTCCCCTAGTTTTCAGAATTTTTTAAATCCAAAGTATTATTTCACATTTTGTTTGAAATCATTAGTGAAATCAACAGGCTTTGGTACAGTGTCACCAAGAGTGGAAATTTGTCTTTGAACTCCTACCCAGGAGCAGTTGGATTGTTTGGAAAAAGATGAATTGTTTTAACTTGCCAGAAAATGCGATCATTCTGAGGCAAAAGCGTCTTTAACGAAGCAAGAAATAAAATACATTTTGATCCAGTATTTGGTAGAAAAGAATATTTTGGATAAAAGTGTTTTGATTTCGATCAGTAAGTCTGTATCAGACTCTGACATAAAAGTAAAGCTATTAAAATTAAAATACAAGATGGAATCAGAGTTAAGGAAGCTGGAACTTCAGAAAGATAAAGAAGAAAAACAAATGCAGTTGCAATTGGAGTTACAGAAAGAACAAATGCAGTTTCAGAAAGAAGACAAATAAATGCAGTAGAAATTCGAGTTAAACAGGTTCAGTTTCAGATAGAAAAAATACAAAAGGAAAGAGAAAGGGAAGAAAGACAAATGCAGTTTGAGATAGAAAAAGAAGATATGTTAATGCAAATGCAAATGCAAAGAGAAAATGAAGAAAGGGAATTTTAGATCAGGTTAAAAGAATTAGAGCTGCCAAAGGAAAAACACTCCGCTACTTTTGATGTTTTCAGAAATATCAAGTTCGTACCCCCTTTTCTGGAAAAAGAAGAGACATACTTTCCTCGTTTTGGAAAAAATGCGGAGAATTTGAAATGGCCAAGGGAGCGTTGGACTCTATTATTACAATCTGTACTTATTGGTAAAACTAGTGATATTTATTTTTCACTGTCACTAGAGAAGAGTGCTAACTATGATCTGGTTAAGGAATGCATCTTAAAGGGTTATGAGTTAGTCCCTGAGGCTTATCGGCAAATATTCAGGAATTATAAAAAAGAAGCTGGACAAACTCATGTCGAATTTGCAAGAGAAAAAGAGCAGTTATTTGATAGATGGTACTTAGCCAAAAAAGTTGATAAAAATTATGAAAGTCTCAGACAACTTGTATTACTTGAAGAGTTCAAGAGCTGTGTCCATAGTGACATTAAGACTTATCTTGGCAAGCATAAGATCGAAACCTTGGAAAATGCTACTCATGCAGCTGACGAGTATTTCATAACTCATAAAGTTCCTTTTCTAGGCAAGTCTTCCACTCAGCAGTCTTCTGGTAAGAAGGTATTTCAGCCTAATACGAGCACTTCTAAAACTCAATCTGGCACAACTTTTAAAAATCAAGCTTCTGATGAGCTTAATAAAAACTCCTTGTCTCTTCCTACGTGTACCTATTGCAAGAAGAAAGGACACATTATTTCTGATTGCTTCAGATTGAAATATAAGCATCAGAATCAAGACAGACCTATCCCAAATGCTCTTATTTCTAAGTGGTCAAGGTCACGGTAATGTATTGAAAGCAATACATTTGTTGGGTCTAATAAACCCCAGTCTGATTTTATTATGGATAATTATGAACCATTCATGTCGAAGGGTTCTATATCACTCTTGGGTGATTTGGCCAATCATATCCCTACTAAAGTTTAAGGTACACAGGAGCTTCTCAGAATCTTTTATTATCAGGTACTTTGCTTTTTTCTGAGAAGTCTTCTTATATTGAGAGTGTTCTTATTCAAGGAGTAGATTGCGGCCTTGTTAATGTTCCTCTCCATTGTGTAAATTTGTCATCCGACTTAGTCTCAGGACCTGTGACAGTCGTAATACTGTCTTCTTTACCCGTTCAGGGCATTCATTTATTACCAGGCAACGACCGAGCTGGAGATAAGTTTGTGGTTAATCCACTTTTAACTGACAAGCCTTGTTTAAATCAGAAAGTTGATCCTATTGAAAAATAATTCCCTGATTTATACCCAGCTTGTGCAGTTACTAGAGATATGGTAAAGAAAGTTCTTGAGAATGATGTTGATCAGGAAAGTATTCCTTTGGCTGACACATGTATTGGTCAGGCTTTCACTTTCATTCCTTGTTTGGATCAATCAAAAGATATTGATCACAGTGATTCTCCTTCAACTACTCATTCTCTTTATTTTAATCAGGATGACAAACTACAATCACTTGTCGTCGAACAGGAAAAAGACCCTGTGATCTCCTGTTTGTTTCAAAGGGCCATTAATGAAACTGAAGCCACTGAAGTACCTGTTGTTTTATTAAAAATGGGATTCTTATGAGAAAATGGAGACCTCCCGAGGTAAGACGAGAGGTCAGTGAACTATCAAATTGTAGTTCTAAAATCTTACAGACAAGAAATACTTAGTTTGGCCCTTGAAGCTCCTTCGGCTGGTCATTTAGGGATTAATAAGGATTATCACAAGATCTTGAATCACTTTTATTGGCCACAAATCAAAAGTGATATTTGTAAATACAGCATATCTTGTCATACTTGTCAAATTGGTAGGAAAATCCAATCAGAAGATATATAACGCTCACCTGCAACCTATTCCTGCATTTGACGAACCATTTAGCAGAATAATGCTAAATTGTGTTGGTCCCTTACCTAAGGCCAAGTCATGCAACAAATATTTGTTGACCATTATGTGTACGTCAACAGGAATCCCAGAGGCAATTCCTTTGAGGAATATTAAAACTAAAATTATAGTAAAAGCTTTGATAAGGTCTTGTTTACTCAATTTGGCCTTCCCAAATCTGTCCAATCTGATCAAGTGTCAAATTTTAGGTCTGGAATTTTCCAGCAAGTTATGTATGAATTAGGCATTCAAGAGATCAAATCTCCTGCCTATCACCCTGAGCCAAGTGGCTCTTAAAAGATTTCATCAGACTTTGAAAAATATGATTCGATCATATTGCTTTGATACGGGTAAAGATTGGGATGAAGGCATTCATTTACGGTTCTGTTAGGGAGTGAGTTCAAGAATCTTTGGGATTCAGTCCTTTTGAACTAGTTTTTGGACACACTGTGCGTTGACCATTGAAGTTGTTGAAAGAGAAACTTCTTTCTAATGAAGATACTGAACTCAATCTTCTTGATTATGTTTCCAATTTTAAGTACAAGTTGTCAAAGGCTTGTGATGTTGCAAGAGCGAATCTGCACTCTACTCAGTCAAAAATGAAATCAAGATATGATTAAAACTCAAAGGAAAGGTGGTTTCAGCCTCTCTTGTCCATTCCACAAAATCCTCTTCAGGACAAGTATTAAGGTCCCTACACGGTTAAGAAGAAAGTAAATGATTTAAATTACATCATAAATACTCTTGGGACGCGAAAACAAAAACAACTTTGCCACATAAACATGTTAATGGAGTATACTGAGAGAGATAGCCAGGTAAATCATGCAATTAATTTAATTGTACCTGTCCCACTCACTGAGGATTTAAGTGATGGAATGCAATCGGACTCTACTGATTTTAGAGCAAAGAATCTAAGGAATTCCGAAATTATGAATAATTTGGACCAAAAACTTTCACATTTGCAACAACAAGAAAGGAATAAACTTAAACAGTTTTTATTTGAATATGAACACTTATTTCCAGATGTTCCTACAAGAACAAACAAAATTTTTCATGACGTTGAAATTGTAAATTCCAAACCTGTGAAACAACACCCATACAGGATTAACCCTCTCACACAGGAATACTTGAAAAACGAAATTCAGTATTTGCTGGAGAATTATTTCATAGAGCCCAATAAAAGTGATTGGAATTCACCATGTATACTTGTTCCGAACCAGATAAAACTTTCCGTATATGCACTGATTATAGGAAGGTAAACAGTGTGACTAAGACAGATTTATTTCCATTACCAAGAATCAATGACTGTATTGATAAAATTGGAAGTGCCAAGTATGTCACACATTTGACCTTCTGAAAGAATTTGGCAAATTCCACTTACGGAAAGGGCAAAGGAAAGTTCGGCATTCGTGACTCCAGATGAACTTTATCAATATAAAGTGACGCCGTTTGGGATGGAGGGTTCGCCAAGTACCTTTCAGGGTTTGATGAATATGATTACCTCTGGTCTAGATAATTGTGGTGCTTACATCGATGAGTCATCATGTACAACGACACCTGGAAAGAACATCTAGCAACGATTCGGAAATTCTTTGACAGACTCACTGATGCAAGTTTGACAATTAATCTATCCAAAGGTGAGTTCTGCCGTGCTTGTGTAACTTTTCTAGGACATATTGTGGGACATGGACAAATTAAACCTATAGATGCTAAGGTCAAGGGTATCTCTGAATTCCCCGTGTCTGTAAGCAAGAAGCAACTGATGCGATTTTTAAGTACGGCTGGATTCTATTTGAAATTTTGCTCCAATTTTTCTAATATTGCTGAATCCCTGACAATTTTATTGAGCAGGAAAAAGACGTTTCTTTGGACTGAAAAATGTCAGGAGACTTTTGATAAGTTAAAGACCATACTTAAAAGTGCACCAGTTCTTACAGCACCAAATTTTAGTCAGTCATTTAAACTGTCTGTTGATGCAAGTGATGTTGGGGTTGGAGCAGTATTGATTCAAGAAGATATAAATGGTGTTGATCTCCGATTGTTGTGTATAGTGATCACAACCCCCTTACTTTCATCGACAAGATGAAAAATAAAAATCAGAGATTATTAAGATGGCGTTTGTTGTTACAGGAATATAATATTGGCCTCAGGCACATCAAGAGAAAAGACAGTTTAATAGCAGATGCACTTCCCCGTGTATAGAAATATTATTTCATGTACACTTTGTATAAGTCATAAGAGTTCTTCTTATGTAATTTTTATACTTCATGTATGATTAACATATGGTAAAAAGAAAGCTTTATTAAATAAATCTTTATTTTTTTATGAAGGAAGTGTTATGCATATGTAATTTAATTACGTGTTTGTTGCTTTTAAATTTTATATTTTTATTTTGTTGAATTGGATGTTATTGTAATGACGCTTTTGGTGTACTGGATTTGATTTTTTTAGAAATTCAATTAATTTCTCTTTAACCTAATAAACAGCACCTTGTTTGAAACATTGTATGTTTTGCTGACATTGACTCAGAACCAGTAAGGCAGTTCCATGTAAATAACCTTTTTTTTATTTCCCAAGAGTAAAAAAAGTATTTATTTTAGCTAAGGCTATACTGTAGTACATGACTTTAGACATGTGAAAAAAGTTTCCATGATCTTCTAGAATGTGGTCACGTTATCTTAACCGGGATTCTGTTTTGCGTCTTAATTAACTGTGTAACTCTTTTCGTCAGAAGGAATAGCCAGTTGGACTTTAAATCTCCGACACTTAAAGGTGCCTTGTTTTGACCAGTTTGAGTTGAAATTTTCTATTTTTTGGAAATATTGATTCTTTCCCTGGAAAATACTAGACTAAATGCTTATTAGAATTCTTGGACAAAAGCAATTATTAAAATTGTTCGGAATTCAAAAACTGGATTATTATTTTTTGTGAATCAACAGGGAACTTTTGACGCGGCAACGCTTTGAAGGTTACGGCATACGTCATCACCTTCCATCTTGGAATTTCATCGAGATTCGAACTGTGACTCATTTAGGACTTTTTATTGACAAGACTTCTATTTTTTAATTCTTGGAATAATTTTTGGATTTGATTCATAAAAGGTAAGTCCTTTTTTCTTATTTTTACCTTGTTTTTCTAGGGAAATAATTTTTTCTTTAAATTTTACTAAGATTGTTGGCTTCACTCTTTTCTTGTTACTTTTGTATGAGCCTATACACGTAACAATATACACTTTATAAATAATTGTGCCCATTGCTGCTTAGTTGGCACGCAATGTCTCCTGTTTTCGATTATGTTTCATAATTTAGATCCGTCCTTAGGGCACCATTGTCACCAGGTTATGCGCTATCTTTGTCTGTCAAAACTAACTAAACGTGTGAAATAGAATTGCTCGTTATGTGAGTGATATATATATATATATATATATATATATATATATATATATATATATATATATATATATATATATATATATATATATATATATATATATATATATATATATATGCAAGGTTGATGTTCTAACCCAAGAGGCGTTTGCAAAAGTTCAAGTGCAACCCTTCAACACCATTTTCTTTACGAACCCTCATATTTATTATCAATAATTAACAATCGGTGACATTAGCATTTCAATCACGTCATATTTGACTTTTGGGGTCACATTCAAATACTTGTGTAAACATTTATCCATTGCATATAATTTCTTTTAAGCTTGTGCGCCATGAGTTTGTTGAGCAAGTGTAAATTAACCCCATCTTGCTAAAACCATTCCAGGGAATACAAATTTAGTAACAACCTCTTCCTCATAAACGTAAATGTTAAATTAATGTTGCTGTTCTTTCTTGCTTACAATAAAGGTACGGTTCAGGAATAGCCAGTGGCCATGTTCTAAGTCAATCACACACGCAGCACAAACTGGGACGCACTATTGAAGGATATTAAATACCGTAGAAGGACTGTCGTTGAGGCAATGACCCTGAAATGCCCCAAGGGCATGCAGTGTAGAAACAATACTCAATAAAGATTAGAACCGACATTAGGCTAATCCGTGGTCTTTGCAAAACAAACCTAAATGGTAAATTATCTGAACTGAACGGAACAATACAAAGCATTTCTTAATGAAAGTATATTTCAGCCCATACATAGAAGGCATATGAGAAGGATAATACCACAACTGCTTCACTATTATAAAGTGACGTCAATAAGTTATGGAGATAATAATCATATCACTGGTAAATAATTAAATGCTCGATGAGAAGGATAATAAGAAAGATTATGTTTTTATGCTTATTACCTAATCATGGCGTATTTTATATAAATGATCAATAAAACCTTTGAAATGAAATATTTGGGTGATGAAAACCACGAATTGGTGATGGAGGCTTTTAAGCAGTATTCAGAAGCAACGTACGTTCTTCGGCTCATTTAGAAACAGCTTTCTTATATTATTGCACTCTTGCGCACATACAAAGATATTATTTCATAATTGTCCACCACACACACACACACACAAACGAGTCGCATTCACACCTTCCCTATCTTAAGCACACAAGAGCATAATCATTTTTGCCTGCTTCAACTCAAGGGAAAAATACAATTGTTTCAGGTTTTTAAAAGTTTTTGGAAACTTTCTTAATTGATATGATAAGGCTGGCATCGATGACGATGAGCTTATATAACTACTTATGTATGTAAAGGCGTATTTATTCACATATGTTCACAACCCCAACCCTTCCCACAACCGATGATTAAATTTGGTTGCAATGGTTTCGGATTCTCCAGTATCTATCTATCTATCTATCTATCCCCAACCCCTCCCACAATCGATAATTAAACTTGGTTCCAAGGGTTTGGGGTTATCTATCTATCTATCTATCTATCTATCTATCTATCTATCTATCTATCTGTCAGTCTGTCTTTCTGTCAAATTATAGATCTATTTAATGAACGAATGAATTATGAGTATAGGTTCACTCATCCAATATTATTCATGCACTATGTATATTATGTATCTATCCATGTACATATGTATACGATATAACCAATTTTTCGTTTTGGACTTTGTGTATCAGCTCTGGGTGTATATTAACTAGGTCACACTTTGAAATGCGTAATTTTCTCAGTACATACGTTTCGGTGATAAAATGAAAATACGTACAAATGTTACATGTACCCATTCATCGAAACGCTTTGTTGAAAAATATTTTGTTTATATTTCTTCTTTCTAAGACTATGCCACTTTATCTGTGGACACGCCCTCGACCTATGATCAGTTATCGGCCTCGGTTGTGTTCCCTTTAATGGCTTTTATCCGAAACATTCAAAGGCTTTTATCTCTTTATGTTTCTTCCTCCGATGTATTGTGTTGATTTTCCGTAAATAAAATCAAAGAGAATTTTGTAAGAAAATTTACGTATTGCTAATTTTTCCATTGTCCTAATATTTTATATTTTACCTTCCTAGGGTGAGTCATATTTTAGGGTTCCTAAATTAACAGCCCCCCCCCCCCCTCCATTTCTGCCTCAATTCCAATACTTAAAATATTATATGCGCCGTACTTTCACCCACTGATACATAGTCTATAAATAGTTTCCAGTGCATAGTCATAATACGTAGTGATCTTGGCCATAGGTCATCGTACTGTCAATGTATGTAGTGGATATGCTATAATGGTCTGCCCGATATACGATCCTTGTGTTAGTACTGGCCTTTTATTTTGTCAAATTGTTTATGTTTATTAAAATGTTTCTTTAAAATGGAAAAACTGTTGTAATTTCTAAGATTGTTGTTGTCGTTGTGGGGTCTAAAGCCATTTTTCAGCACAAGATAGGCTATACATGGCGGCCAGTATAAATGGTGGAGGAAGAATCCGGGAAAACCCCGGAAAGAACCACCGACCCACGAGAAGCTACTGGCAAGCTTTCTCACATACCCACATTGGCTGAGCTTCTAAGATTGTACTCGTATGCCATCACCATGTACACACACACACACACACACACACATACACACACACACACACACATATATATATATATATATATATATATATATATATATATATATATATATATATATATATATATATATAAGATTTCCTTTTTATTTATAATGTTTATGGATGCATTGTTGTCATGGGACTTGATCCCTTCAATGTATACATATGTATGTCTTGAGCTTTCTTGTTTCAGTTATTCATGTTATCTTTGATTCCACAAATTTTGAAAATAGGAAGCAATTATTTTAAAGGATTTTTAAAAATAAAAAAAATCAAATAGGAAAATAAAATTAAAGGGTTCTTGTTCTGTTTACTTGTAATGCAATTTTGTTTCAAATGCGCTTATAGCGCGTATAGCTTATTTTTCCAGATGGAAAAGTTGCCATAGTCCTAGAGGATAAAGGTGAAAAATGAGACAAAATGAAATATTGCAAGGTATTATTATTTCTTATTTTTAGAGTGATATAGTATCCCCTTGTGCTTATGTTCTGATTGTCCACAAATCCACGAACGCGGTTTTCATTGAGACCCTCATTGGCCTGTTTACCTCGCTCAGAGCCTCGTAACATAGTATAGTTTGGGGCGAAGTTATGCAATTCGATATTGCGAGAAGTAACTCCAGCATGTGGCG
Source organism: Megalonaias nervosa (assembly GCA_016617855.1). Taxonomy (NCBI): domain Eukaryota; kingdom Metazoa; phylum Mollusca; class Bivalvia; order Unionida; family Unionidae; genus Megalonaias; species Megalonaias nervosa. The sequence continues at coordinate 4,762 of JAECUM010014942.1, read as the reverse complement.
GCCTTAATGTCATCCGATATTGTGGACAGCAAATCTACCATGGGACGGCGTTATGACATTCGATATTGTGGAAAGTAAATCTAGCATGGGACGGCGTTATGTCATTTGATCTTTTTCACAATAAGTGTGGCTGGTATATACCCCTTCTGGAGTTCGATGTCAAATCTTCAAACCATCAAACCGCCAAGGCATTACGTTATAAGTCATTGCATATTCAGTCTGTATCTATCGCAACTGGAATAATCATAATTCTTACTTTCCTATATTTCTCCCAAACATTACAATACACCATTCATATCGCGTATAGCGCATAAATATATTTTCTTGAAATTAATAAATAAAAGCCCATTCAAAAGCTAATTTCAATGACATAGTCTGAAATCCAACCCCTTTGGATGCCATTAGTTTGTTAGGGACCAAAATGAACAGTGAATAAATAAATGAACAATTGTTTAATAGAAACTGAAAAAAGACCGTGTGTTCCTAGCATAACGTGAGCCAACTGTCCGATAGCTGGACTTTTCTAAAATCCCAACCCAAGAGAGGCCTCTTGCCCCAGGCATTATGGGAACATTGATAGCGAGGGGAACACCCTCCGAAAATATTGCATTTATAACAAAATTGGAAGAGGGATAACTTTGCTGTATCCCAAGGGAGGGGAAAAAAACTTCTCCCGGAGACTAGTATCACCATACAAGGTAGGGTAGTTCCGGTGATTCCCCCACCGCCAAATACAAGACTTGTCAAGCGCAAGTTCATTGACATACACATCATCAGACACCCAAATGAAATACTTCTGGATGTTTTCAAAAAGGGTCTAGAGAATAGACTAGGTAACACTATTAACAATACCAGATGTGAATATCTAAGAGGATACCCAAGTTCATCAACTGGAAAAAGGAAAGCACAGATAAATACGGGAAAGATTGATAAGGTGCCTGAATTCTTCAAAATACATGGCTTTATGGTTCATTCATTGTATGCTGGGTGCAACGTCACCCGGCCCTATTCGAACGCTAGGGTCAAATGTCACATGAGAGGAGATTTTAAATTAGGAAGCAAACCCAAAACGTACGCTGCTGCAACGATAACTGAATGATTAATAGGGGAGAAAAGTGAAAAGGATGACACACAGGAAATAGAAATGGAGCAAGTACTAATAACAGATATGCAGTTTACACCGGAAGAGACACAGAACCAAACACAGCCAGTTCCAATACACTTAGAAAGCCAAGTGAAAGTCCAATAAGAAGCACTAGCTACCCCCCGCTGCCGGAAAGCAATAGCGAAACAGAAATCTCGCAAGGATTGGACTTTGAAGTTGTAACACATAACGCTCGTCATCACAGTACCTCAGAGCCTTTAACACTTCAAACCCTTTGTCATGTTTTCAATCACGTCCGTGCTTGAACAGATTTCAATCCCTATGTCATCAGACCCAACAGAAATATAGTAGATACAACCATAAACCATGAACCTGAAAAGGAAACTACTGCATTTTACTTGAAAGCATATTAAGATCACCTGATTGCCCCACTGAGTTTTATATCCTCATAGCCATATATGAATAGATATTGTAATACAGTGGAGGCAGGATGCGATGCGGGATATGACCCTTTAGGAGCCCTATATCGCATTCTGTGTCTACACCCTAAGAAACCCACATATTTCTATGTATTTTCCCGGTTTGAGAACTAACACAATCAGAAGAATGGAGCAAAGTAATGGAATGCTCCTAATACTGCGAGTTAGCTAAAAAGGAGCCACAAATCGCATTTTGCTGAAGCAACCCCAAATACCCTTAGAATCTTTGGCATCTTTGAATAATATCCGTCTCTCAAAAATATATAACACAAATTTAATTGTAATAAATGCACACAAAGATATATAAATTTAAAGTTTCTTTTCTTCTCATGCTTCCTCTTATCCATCAAGGGCTACAGTATGTTGACGTATCCCACTCTGGAGAACATTTGCCTCGCACGATCACAACATATCCACATCTTTATGACTCCATCAGTTCCTATATTTTCATCCAACCCATCTCTCTATAACAAATCTTGGATCAGCCTAAAAAATGCAACAAAACATATGTGCTAAGGATAGAAAAACTTTCATGGATCTTTAATGTGACAAAGTATAAGAAATCATTCTTCCATATACCTTCCAAACCAATCAACCCATATGATCTGACCTGTTTTCAATCACGTCCGTGCCCACGAAATTGTCAATTCGCTATGCCAAGAAAGCTTTTGTTTTTGTTTATGCTTGCGTGTGTGCGGTTTTTTTTTTTTTTTTTTTTTAGTTATTGCTTGTGCACATAAGACCTTAAACACTTCAGATTCGCACGCCAAGAACACTTCTGAGAACAACAATTTATAGTTTTACAACAAACAACAACAACACTTCAGATCTTTTGGCATGTTTGGACAAGTTTGAATCCACTATGTTGTAAGGAATACAACAGCGGAACACTAAAAATCAAATTGGAAATGTAAGGGAAAGTTCTCTAATGTGCACAAGCAATAACTAAAACTAAAAAAAAAAAAAAAACCACACACACACACGCAAGCATAACCAAAAAGAAAAGCACTTAGACATTATTTGCTATTTAAATACAACAACTACGTACATAACAGCACCACACAAGGGCAATGAATGACTTTGGCAAGAGTCGCTTAACAATTAATATAACGAACTGACAGGGACAGGGCAAGGAAACCAACTCTATGGTCCTATACCACAAGAGAGGGAAGTACTAGTCCATGTTTTAGATGCAAAGGCAGGGATATAGGAAACCACTGAAGCACGACAGAGGGAAGGGAGTACTTGCCCTGCTAGAGCATTTAGGATAATGTAACTCAAGAATATGACAGAACTGAACACAGAGCAACCCTGACACTTTTTTTCATCAAAATTTAAACTTAACTTTATTTTTCAAACACAAATAACTTATTTGGCAGGACAAGGGAGGATAACAAATTATTTTCTATTTCGGAAGCACAGGGTGTCACTTTTAAGTCCTAACCAACACTGCATGCTGGGATGGGGCCAGGAGGTGTTCAACAAAACGTACATTCAACTGCTAACAAGCTGGCTTGACCGTGGAGTAAAAAAATCTCGGCTTTGGTACAGCTGGTACGCAGTTTTGTGCATGATAGTACCTTGACAGTCATACCAAAAGGAGTTTGTTCCGACAGAGTACAGGTCCACATGAAATAAAGTGTTATACACGTGCAAAAACAAGAAAAGTAGAAACAATGCTGATGAAATGTCCACCATATTCCAGCAGCAAATAAATTCGAGTTCAACGTGACGTCTGTTGTGTCCGCCATTTTGTTTCTGTAAAACCGAGTATTAACCTCCTTTGATTCTGATCGCACCAATGATCTCAAGCGACCACAAACACGAGATAGAAAAAAAACAAACAAAAAACGCCGATCAATGTTCAATGTGAAACCTGTCCCTGGTCAGATGACCGCCAAATCGTGGCTCCGTGTGTACATGAGTCTTGAACTAATGAAACTTAAGTGCAGTCTCATTACTATCCCAACAACGCATTCTGGGTAGACAATAACCATTATTCAGGATAATATATATCTACTGTAAGATGACGATATGACGAGTCATGCGTTTATTTCACTACATGCTTGCACGTGCTTTGTGTGCTTGTGTGTACAAAATCGCAGTTCGTCCAACTTCCGAACGAGGTCAAAGTGCTACTTCTTCGATTTAGCGATGGTCTTCGAGTTTCTTATTTATATCTTTTAAGGAAGGTAAGGGCAAATGAATGTGTTAATGAGACAAGGAGAAAGAAGAAGAAGAGGGTCTTGAGTCGGTGTCTGTACTAAGAGAAGAAAATGCAATATACAAACACAACCCCAAAATGAATGCATAATACAACATTGGATATTGCGAACCATGTTGAACCACCAATTCAAGTCACTTATACTTCCATGGCTAGAGAAAGCACTCTACAAAATAGCAATTCCATAACATCATCACAATTCCAGCACAATAACTACTGTTACTACTACTACTGCTACTACTACTACTACTACTACTACTAATAATAATAATAATAATAATAATATCACTATCAGCAAAGCTGCAGCAGCAAGAATGTAACGACAACAATAACATAATATGTCACAGAATATTATTATTTGAGTACTTTTGCGTATATGTACAACATCAAATAACAGAATGATATGAAAATACTACTGTTTTGATTTAGTGGCCGTTTTAGAGTTATTATACGTAATGTTTGGGTTAGGTAGGGGTGGATGAATGGGACAAGGAGAGAAAGAAAAACAAGAGGGGGAAGGGGTGGGGTTGGCGGCTAAAAAGCAAGACGTGTGTATATGCTGCTCTTATTAAAACCCCACAGTATCCTGAGAAATTTATTCCATCACCAGTTCGATATAGGCCAACTTTATTGGCTCAGGGAACATGCAACATATGTCTAATTTGATAAATGCATATTACCTACCAATGCAATCACCAACCCGAACGGTGTGACCCTTTAATCAAACTCCAAAATCAGCTACATATACAATCTGTCTCTTACAATGACTGTGCAAGTAAAGTTTGATCCAGAAGTATTTGAAAATGGCATAATGTTACAATAATTTACATTTATTTTGTAAGTTTGACCTTTTGGCCTCCAACCAAGGATTCAAAGTGTGAGAACCACGGATAAAGACTATCTAGCATATGATTACCATATATATATATATATATATATATATATATATATATA
>JAECUM010014941.1:0-40957 GCA_016617855.1 Megalonaias nervosa | reverse complement strand
CAAAGCACAGGCCAGAGAGCCCATGTATATATTTGAATAAAAGTTTTGTACCCATACAGTAGACTTTTCTTATCGGAGTCTCTATTCTCTCTGTGAGTCTTTCTTTGGAACATCTCTGTCCTCTTTTCTGTGTGTTTCCATCTTCTTTGTTTAGATGTGTATTTGTTTGTTTCTATATGTCTATGTTTGTCCCTATTAACCTTTGTCCCTATAAATGCATTTCACCCTATAAATAGTTTTGACCCTATAAAACCCATGACGTCGCCAATGTTCATTTCCCATTGACCCACAGGTGAATAATCAAATATCGTATGTCAGTATATCCAATTCAAACCATTCACACGCAAGTTTTTCATCAGAGTCAAGCATACGGACATCATGGAAGTAATCGTATTGAATGTCCAGCATATGTAATAAATTTTCATTGGTCAGCTGATTTGGATTGCTACGGTCGGTAACTATTTTATCGGCAAGAGGGTACAAACGAAGTGGATCTACTAAACGTCTTCAGCAGAGATAGAATAACACATACCTTCTACACTCTCTTATAAGTCGAATCAAACTGCAAACAACAAGATCCTGATCTGCCGTAACATAATACACTTGCAAATCGGGGTCTATGCTGTTTGCTCTTCTGATTACTCCTAACAAACTGCTCAGATTCAGATCTGCCGGCGCATTATGCAGCGCTGATCTGGGTCTGTGCAGTTTGCAGTTTAACTAGTCGTATAAGTGAGCACATACGGTATAAACTTCTCTCGCTCTATCTACCCATAAAAAGGTCCACTCTCTTGAGATAGTCACAACGAGCCCTGTCTCATACTGTAAATTCATTCCAAAGCTGTTGTGAACATGTGCACAATGGAAACACCTATTTCTGCCATATATAGATGTATCGATTGAACATTCGAAAGAGGTAATATTTATTACTACTAGACAAATGTACGCGCATTATAAAATAATACACTCTTTCTCCTCGAACAAAACCGCTTCGGTGGCCTAGTGGTTAGAGCGTCCGCCTCGGATGCGTGAGGTTCGTGGGTTCGATCCCCGGCCGAGTTACTCCAAAGACTTACAAAAATGGTACTAATAACTGCCTCGCGTGGCGCCCAGCATTAAGAGGCTAGTGTTAGGACTAGTCGGCCTGGTGTCAGGATAATGTGACTGGGTGGGACATCATGCTACATGTCTGAAGCATGATGTCCCAGTGCTAGACATCACTATAAACTGCCACACTGCAGACATCATAGCGATATGACTGAAAAATTGTTAAAACTACCTTAAAAATCCAAATCACACACACACACACTCCTCGAACAAAAGCCAGGAAAATGCATGTGCAAGTCACGTGTGCCAGGATTGGAACTAAAGGCTAAAACCAAAAATAACTACTTCAATTTTGCGTTTAGCATACATTTTGCTGCAGGTCAAATTACATTGATTATATTTGCGTTAATGTTTCAATTCCAGTTGATACAAGATATAACAGGTTATATTTTACACTGGGGTAAATTTTTGTGGCAGGTTCTTATATTTTGCGTTGATGATTACATTTTACATTGGAGCAACATGGAACGGTTACTTTTGCTGATCATGAAAATCTCATTAATTTAATACATTCTCTCCAACCCGGTCTTCCAACAATAAAACTGAGTATCTTTTCAAGTAAAAACTAAAATTCTAAAGAGCGCTTTTTACTTGGATGACTGCCAGTAACGACGAAATGGGAAACTTATGGATAGTGAAAATGGATTCTTTATAATTCGTTTTGTTTTTGTTTTAATGATGGGTACCCCAATTCAATGGAAGAATGTTAATTATTTTACAATTAAACAGTTCAATCTTTTTGAAATTTCTCAAATGAAAGCAAAACCCACTGTTTGATAAATTGTGTGTTTTCAGTAATAATTACCTATATGTTCATGAATTTTTTTAAATTGTATTATATTAATAATTTTAAGTTTTCTTTACACAAATAAGGCAGTAAAGTGTTATTTGATCGATCACAAAGAAACCCCGAAAGTTTAAGGTATAGAAATATGATTGTAATATAGGTGGGAACTTTTACGTTGTAAGGCCGGTTTTAGTTGGCTGATGCTTTTAATTTTGTGATGTCAGCATTACGAAAACATCAAACTTGTACTTGCTTTTTATGTACAGGCTTATTCATCTTTAAAGAAGAAAAAACACTCCTCTTATGTAGGTAGGCCTTTGGTTTTAACCCTTCATCTTGTATTGACGGGAAGTGCAAATAATACGAACGGTCGAAACTGTTTATGTTACGACTCTATGATCTTAAACCAAGTACAAGAAAAGCTAAACTAACAAGTTTATTAAAATCAGCACATAAATTTATTTCTCTAAGTTACAAAGTGAAAATTTAAGAGAAGTTACAATATTGTGATTTAAATTCAAAATAATCCTAAAAGTTCTATCACAAGTCCAAAAGTATAGAATGTTCCGAATGAATTCCAATACTGAATGTGCTGATGTACCAATAGTCTTGAATTGGTGGATATACCGACAATGTTGATGTATGACAATGACATAAACCAAAATTTCTTCGAATGAGTTCACAATAATCCCAAAATAATGTTTTTGTTCATTAAGGCAACGAGCACTTTGTAATTCCAATGAATAATTTAAATAAATGATTCCTCTACAATCATATCTGAACAAAACAATAAATAATTCCGCAGTCAAAATTTGAAATAGGAATGAAATAATTTTGTTTACTTCAACCTTATATAAAAACCTAAGAAATAATAAAATGACCGGGGTGTGGGTCCAAAGTTCGTTTCCAGAAGATTCTAAGTTTATATACCAGGGTTGAAAAGAGTTTGTAATAAAGAATTCACTTTGTGGACTTTGGATGAAAACTGTAAACAATAATTCACTTTCTTGACTCCGGTGAAAACAGTGTGTAAACAAGAATTCACGTTTTGATCTTAGAATGAAAGCAATTGTAAAGAAGAATTTACTCTCGTTTTTTATACATTTCAAAATGTATTAACACACCACTATGTAATAGGCATGTATAATGACATATACATGAAAGTATTTACCTTGTACCTCCAGTATCTCCCCGGTTCCACCTGATGTACAGGTCTGTACGTGCCACACATGTGTTACACTTGCAGAAATTCTTTTCACTCTTTGTTCCGGACGATCCTTTATGTTTGTGGCATAATTATTGATGTTTTGACAGATCCCGGGAGTGTCATAATGGTAGGAACTTGTTTAGATTGGTCATTTAGGTGATGCGGAAAACTTTTGTACTGGTATGGCTGTAAACCGCATAGAGAGCATGATAGCTCCCAACTAAGGTCACAAATCAACGTATTTATCTTTCTAAAAAGAGTCTTTCGTTCACTTCTTAAAAATAATCCAAATCCACCGGTCGCACCACACATAAACATCAAGATTGGTTTGATGAGAATGCTGCTACCATACAGTGACTTCTAAATGAGAAACAACGGATACAAAAGGTCTGTATAGATGACAGTACTTTATCATCTAAGAAGACATCTTCAACAACACCAAGACGACTGTCCAATGCTCACCCAGTGAGCTACAAGACCCATAGCTAAGCAGTAAGGCAGATAAGATTCAGTCCTACTCAGACAGGTATAATATGAAAAATTTCCATCAGGCTTTGAAGACAATCTAAAGGCCACAGTCATCAGGAATATTTCCAATACTGAGTGATGACAGCTCCAAACCGCTCGCTGTCAATGAAAAGATACTTCAAAAGTGGAACGAACGCTTCAGCAGGAGCCTCAATTAACAGTCATCTATCAATAAGAATGCAATTCATCTACTGTCCAAATATATCACTTGACAATCAACCCATGCTGGCTGAAACTCAGAAAGCAATTGGCTGTTGTCAAATGACAAATCACCTGGAGCAGATGCCATTCCAGCAGAAGTCTGCAAAACCAAATGCTCGTACGTGGCACCGAAACTGACTAAACTCTTCCAGTCAATATGGACTCAAGGAGCTATACCCCAAAATTACAAGGACGCATCCGTCGTCCACCTTTATAAGCAGAAAGGCAATAGATATGCCTGCGACAACCATCGGGATATATCCTTGCTGACAATAGCTGTCACAATTCTCGCCTGAACTCTATTTAATAGCCTTTTGTATCACATCGATCAATTGCTCTTGCCTGAGAGTCAGTGTGGCTTGAGAATAGACTGAGTGACTACATACACAGAGTTTGCAGCTCGTCAACTCCAGGAGAAATGCCAGGAAAAGAACTCCAACCTGTACACGCCATTCATCGACCTGACAGTTGCCACAGTCAGCCGTGGGGGCCTTTGGAAGCTCATGTCAAATTTAGAAGTCTACAGTTTCAAGATGGCATTTCCAGTCATCATTGGAGTCAAGCAAGGATGTTTGGTGGCCCCAACCCTCTTCAGTATGATGCTCTCTGCCATGATAGCTGATGTCTTCCGTGACCCTGCCACTAGGATCGACATCAGATACAGAAATGACAACAAGCTCTCCAAATCTGAGGAGACTACAGGTAAAGATGAATATACAGGAAGTGACTGTCATTATGTGCTGACGAATGCCCCTGAGTGCCAGCTCTGAGTTTCACATGCAACTGATTATGGACCATTTCTCTTCAGCTTCAGTCTCAATAAATTCATTTTTCCTGGTAATTTTTACTTTAATTAAATATCAATCATTGTACATGTAAAATTAGAATTTTTTCTTCACCACAAATTTCATAGTACTCTTGCATACCTTCTTTTATCTTTTTCAGTTCCAAGCGAAAAATGTTTACGTCTGAGACCATAAATATCTTGAAAGGGCATGTCGTTCATTAGAATAATGTTACGTATATTTAATTTGTATTGTGAGATTAAACCCTGTCCATAATTGAGAGGAGGAGTCTGAGCCTACCTGACTACAGTATTTGTGTGTATTGTAAAGAAATATTACATTGCTAATTTGTGTAACAAATTATTACATAGATAATTTTTGTCTATGATTGTAGATTATATTGTAAGATAATTATCACTTGCAGATAAACATGTTTACATCGCCTTGCAGGTAAACATGTTTACATGGCCTTTTGACCTTGTACGTGCTAGGAGGGATTTTGGTTATGAATTTGATGGGAAAATGACCCTCATCCTGGTTCTGTTATTGTATCTTAGTTTTTATATACAAAAATGTAGTGTTGAAAAGAGTTAATTATTCCTACTTTAACATCAGACTAGCGGAGTCAGCCTTTCAGTTGTGTTCAGTTTTAATTTTAGAGGATATATTCATTTAAATTATTCAGTGGAATTACAAAGTGCTCGATAATACTTTCTAACTCGATCACTATTTTGTGATTATTGTCAATTAATTTAGAGACATATTGAGTTATATCATTGTGATGCATCAAGACTGTTAGCACATCAACACTTTCCAGGTTATTGGTGCGTCAGCACTTCAATATTGGATATCATTTGAAACACCACCGGAATGAATTCGGAATACTCTATACTTTTGGACATGTGATAGAACTTTTAGAACTATTTTAGATTTAATTCAAAATACTGAGTTCTTTCAAATTTTCATTTTGTATTTTAGAGAAATAAATTATTTGTTGAATTCTACAAATCATTTTTCTGCTACTTTTAGTTTAAGACCATAGAATGGTAACACTAATAGATCAGTTGTCTTGTTTTTGTTCACTAATGGCATGTTGGAAGCGTTGCCTTTTTTGCGATCAATTGCGTCATGCCACTGAAAGTTCTGTCATATCTTCATGAAAGGTATCCATTACAAGACGGATACATAACGCGCATAACAAATCAGTAGATGTCATTAATAATGACATGTTCTCAACATTTTTGTTTTCTGCTTGCTGAAGTAAAATGTTGAAAATTTTTATCGGTTTATATGTAAATAGTTGCTTCTGTGTACTAAATGTTTTATCTCTGTGTGTATTTGTGCAATGTATTTTTTAACTGGAGCGTTAAACACTGTTGCAGGCCACAAATAGGGTGTGGCACTTGTTAGTGTATTGAATCTAAATTCCAATAAATTATTTTTTTCCCAATCTCTTAGATGGCGTCATGATCAGGATCATCGATCTCTTTCATATCATAAACGGTTCTTTAAACTAAAGAAAATTATATCAACTACTTATGTTTGCTTTTTGTATTGGAAAACACATGTTTATTGTGAAGTGGTTTTGTTTGACGTAATATTAGGCCACGAATTATTACTTCTAAAATCAGCATACACTTATAGCTCTTATAAGCGCTAGGGTCGAGCAGAGCAGATGGAGTAGAAGCTTAAAAGTCGTATGCTGGATTTTAGAATTTTCTAAAGTAATATTTAAGTTTTTGATTATTATTTCTGTTATTATCCAAACTTCAAAAACCCGTCGAAATTTACCGGAGTTCTAAGCCAAAGTTGCGCCCGAACAGTGAACGAAATTATGAATTGGATATGAATTGAAAATAATCTATAAAATAAAATGCTACTTTTTCAGTAATAATGGCAAAGCACAGCTTCGTGTGTTGAACAATATGCAGTTATTCTTTGATTTCTTATTAAGGTCTGTATGTTATATTTCGTTCCATTCAAGCAATAATTGAAGTCACATTTTGTAGACTACGTCATTAAGAGAAAAAACAACCAGACTTTTGAGACGATAAAAACAAATATTCAAAGCAATCGATGTACTCAAACAATCTGATTGCAAAACATTTTTAAAGAAGAACTTGTAAACTGTGCTACTGTAAGACTTCCAGGACAGAAAGCATTGCAGAAAGACAGAACTGAGTTCAGAACTCTTCATCACTCTATCTTTCAGTGATTACAATTGTTTGTTTGTTTGGGGGGGGGGTGTTTGTTTTTTGGGGGTTTTTTGGTGTATTTTTTTAAATCGTTACGTTCAGTTTCTAACTTCACAGCTTAGCAAAGTTAGTATAATGGTAGACCCTAGTTCAAAGAAGAAAATAATTTCTCCACTTATCTTTCTGTCAAAGAATTCACAGACACATTGTTGTACTTGAAAATCACAATTTCCCCGACACGCAATTTTAGTTACCTTATTCCTCAGTTCTTTGCTCAATATCTAATTCTTCCTAAAATCACATACGCCTCTCAGAGGGTTACCTCCATTTGATTTCATAATGCCAATGCAACGTTGTGTATTTGGTGGTTAGATGCCACCTGAAGAAAACCGCACACTTTGATAACTGCATCATTGTCAATTTAGATTTAATTTGATGTTATCTTTTCTCTACATTGGATTTATTGCAGAATGGGAAGATTGCGTTAGAGTAAAATATAGCGAATTCTTTGCTTGCAGTGATGGAGCAGAAGGCAGATGATGTTTCAGGGTACCATACACTTACTGACGTCACAATATAGGCCATCATAGCCTCCACCCGCAGTCTGGTTCTTTTACAGTCGTTTATCTTCTGCATTTCAATCTGTGACACAATACGTAACGTGAGACTTAGTCAACATGCTTGTGCCTTAATGTGCGGAGACGATGTTTTAAGGTTTAAATTTCACTTGGTTCAAAACTGCCTTACGAGAGCGAGATATTCTGAACGAAAATAAACTTCGAGGAGCGTAATACAATCAATGCTTACTCCACAGTTAGAAATAACCGTGGTCATTACATTATTATATAATTCATACGACGTCACTTTTACATACTTTTATCGTAGTGCTTTGAACTCTGGAAAAGATTTGATGAAAATGATAGGGTTGAGAATTCTGCCTCTTACTAAATAATGAAAAACCCCAATGCTTACACAGCTGTAATGGTTGCAGTAACTTGTCTGTGAAAGAAAGGAATAAAGTCAAACGAAAGGTACTCGAAACCTTCGGTCATCTTGATCTGGGTTCCTGTTGCGGAAAACCCATGTAAACCTTCTCTCACCAGCATACTCTTTTAGTTGTATTTGATAACAGGATAACAGGAGTATGTGATCTTCAATCTGTACATATTTGAAAGGCGTTTTAAAATACTCATTAAGCTATTGTTTTAAAGGTAATTAGTGGTATGATCGTTTTTAAATATACTTTGCTATGCAATGACCTAAATTGGGGATACAATATTTAACTAAAAATAATACAAGAAAATGCACAGCAACCTGTATATTTTTGTGATTTTGGATTGTTTTGACACTAACTCTTCCAAATGTATCATTATTTTAAAAAAAGTTAAACTCTCCAACATTACACAAGCAATCATCCTTATTACGTCTGTGGAATAGTTTCCCTAATAAAAACAAGACTACAGCACAAAATAACTTACTACTGGGCTTGCAAAAACAGTGCTAACTATTATCTTCAATTGAAAACAAGATTTTAAAATCTTTACTAATTTTGCAGCCTTACACTTAACGCCTGCCTGCTCCTAAGAGGCGGCTAATGGAGGCATGAGCAGTGGTGGTTAGCGTACCGGACTTCCTACCGATAGGTTGAAGGTTCGAATCCTACATCAGTGCAACACGGGTCATCAACTGTTGTGTGTCCTATGCACTCTACTCCAATTGGTTTGGCCCTAAACAACCTACTTGTATTGCTGTACCGGAAGACACCAAAGAAAACCAATCAACCTCACAGTTCCAAACAAATTTATTGTTACCATATTTCTTAATGTTCTTAGACTGACGGCATGACAGCTGTTTGCAGGATGACCAGTAGATTTACACAACGTTTTGTAGATACATAATTTATTTATTCGTGTAATTTTAAAAGATTTAGTTGATAAAATATGCGTCTAATCGAAATTTATGTGTTCTAATTTCTCACTTTTCAACCTAATCCACAAACTAACATTTTTGTTTGTTTTGACGTCAAAAGATGTTCTTGTTGTTCGTTATGGGTTGTACTTTCTAAAATACTGACATCGCTAACTATTGCCAATATTAATAATGTCTTTTTAAGCCGATTTTTTAGGACTCCAGTGGAATCGCCATATCGAATTGCAGTTTGCCAAGGCTAAGAAGCTTCAAGAGCATGTTTTTTTGGAAAAAGTTGTCCAAACTGCTGACCAAAGATTGTCCGTAGGTAGCTACAGGTTATTTATAGTAAGAAATTGCAGTCCTTGAGTATTGTAGGCTACCAAAGATAACTTCGGTACTAACTCACAACTCAGTATTAAGGCCTGGATGCAGTGAACGCACAGAACAGTTTAAAATATTCATCTGATTTGTTCTGCCTTCTATATTAAGTGATGAACATGCGAATAAAAACACATTCTTGACGAGCTCTTCATCCGTTTTGAAGTTGCTGCAAATTCAGATCTCTAGATGCTATGTTACAAAGTTTGATTTTTTTCCGTTCAAATCGTCATCCTCTATCGAAAACTATATACGAACAAGATATTTACTTGTTTTTACTGAAATTCGAATAAATATTGGTGTATATATATATATATATATATATATATATATATATATATATATATATATATATATATATATATATATATATATATATATATATATATATATATGTGTGTGTGTGTGTGTGTGTGTGTGTGTGAATTGTGAGACGACATAATTTGAGGAAGTCAAAACTTAAACGCACACATCCATATATATATGTATGGGTTTTATCTAGAGAAGAGAGCTTGCTACACTGGCAACAGTTTGGTCAGTAGGTCGCGTTGGCACTGAATAAAATTCAACGCTACTGATATCCTTGGTGAAGAATGCACAAGTGACGTGCCAATACCGATTTTGCAAACTGGCGAAAGGTTTCCTTCGTGCTTTGATCATGATTGATCTAACTTAATTTATTACCATTGCTTCGAACTGGCATTTCCACTGAACAGCTCTGAAACCGTAACTGTATTGGCGACCTAAACAAGAACAGCCATGCCAAACAGTGTATCTATTTATCTTAATCCCATTTTGGGCGAAACTATGGTTACCATATGCTAATGCTTTGAAGTTGTTTTTCTAAACGTAAATTGAATTTTCAACACAATTTGCAAGAATTTCACTGGACCATAAAAATATTCACGTTAGATTAAGAAAGGCAAAAATGTTCCAAGTACTTCAGTATATGGAAATTGATTTACATATAGACGACTGACGTCCAAATTTGATTCCAAGCGCATCAGAACTAAGCAAGAAAAAGAACGTGACAAATAACATATTGCAGTGTTTTGTTGTGAAGGCATTGAAACTCAACCGGAATCACAGTCCATTTTATTTCTGAATTCTATCAGAGACAATCAGAAACACGTGCAGTAGCGAGTAAGCAACTCATAGATTGGATTTGTTTCAAACTAAACAATTTTTGTCTTCCTATAGAATTGTCTTCTGAAACTAATATTTTATGTATATGTAATTGCTTTTGCAAACTTTTCCATATCGCCCAGTTTTGTAATATCAACCGCATTAGACACAAACGTATATTAAAAATAGGAAAGTCAAAATAAATGAGATTAACTTTACAATAATTAGATCAAATTCATGCAGAGGATATCATCCAATGAACACACATAGATAAGCATACGTATGACTGTGAGTTTCCACTCTCGGCCAAACAAGAAATCTTTTAAGATTAGTTGAATACACAATCATATGCTTAATCTCAGACCTAAAGGTTACATGATTCCCCCACCCCCATGCCTAATCCGCTGGTTCGTTTTGCCAATTGGACCAAGCGATTCAATACCATAAACGATATATCAAATAAAGTTCCTTATTAACTTGGAGAGGAGTAAACTATTTTACAGCTTACATTCAATTATGCAAATGAAAATGATGAACGTTGCCTGGTTATAGCGAATTGCTTTTATGCTGGATATGGGAAATCGTTTACTGCCTTCTATATTGCCAATTCTTTATACAGCTGTTTTCTACTCTAATGAACACAAATGAAGTCTTGCAATTTCTTTAACGAAAACGTGCAATATTTAAGATTATCCTTTGGTGCAATTCGTTTCATTTCTAACTCACGTCTGGTACTTAATTGGAAGCCTAACCACTACACGTTTAAAAGCGTTCTAAATCTAATAAAGCGCGCCTGACTTTTTTTGTTGTTCTTTTATAGCCTTTGCTTTTGGCATCACTAAACACCCCCCCCCCCAAAAATGTGTAAGCGTCATTTAGTGCTTTACCAGTTAAGCAATCATTTTAGTTATGATATTATGACATAATATTGTACCGAATCGCACTGAATGCAAGTTTGATTTCAAGAAAGCTGCAAAATGAGGAGAACTTGGCATTCTTTACAAAGAGAATAATCCTATGATTGACAAGCTGGAAACGTACATTTTGTACACATAATAAAATTGCGAGAACATAATCAGAAGAATAACTGAGGACATTTTCTCCCCTAAATTTGCTGAATACGTTGGAGGTTATATATTCTCTAGTGAGGAAAAATAGATTCCTTTTTTAATGTGTGTGCGTGTGAGTTGGATTTTTAACATAGCTTTAAAAAAAAATTCAGTCATATCGCTACGATGTCTGCAGTGTGGCAGTTTATAGTGATGTCTAGCACTGGGACATCATGCCGCAGACATGTAGCATGATGTCCCACCCAGTCACATTATCCTGACTCTAGGCCGATCAGTCCTAACACTAACCGCTTAATGATGAGCGCCTAACGAGGCAGCTGTTAGTACCATTTTTTTAAGTCTTTGGTATGACTCGGCCGGGGATTGAAGCCGCGACCTCCCGCATCCGAGGCGGAGGCTCTAACGACTAGGACACCGGAGCGGTGATTCGTTTGCATCAAAACATGGCTACCAAGAAAGACTTCCTATTTAATCTCTATATTCTCTCACTTAATTTAGTTGTACTTTTTTAAAGATCATTTTACCAAAGTCCTAAATAGAAACTAAGCTTCAGGGCTTATTGATGATTGTCATTGGATTCAGCTTTCGGTGATGGCTTGTTCTTTGATAAAGTACATCTCATGCTAGTAACAAAACACGCAGTCCGTTTTTCCCCTTATTAGTAATAACTATTATACATAAATATTGCAGAACGCAACATGACGAAGTACATATCATTCTTCAACAGAATCAACCGAATTATGTTGCCGTGACGATACGTTAACTGTAATGTACGAATGGTGGTATCTAATACGTTTCTGAATACAAGGAACCGCAAAATGGTACATTTAAAAGTTATAGAGTAATCTCTCGTTTGTGGTAGTTTTTGCTCCGATTACGTTAATTTGTTGCTCCATACTCAATAAATAGATTGAAATAAGCAGCAAACGGTATAAATCTTTCGAGCAATAAGACCGTGTACATCTGATTAATTTTTTTAAGAATAAAACACGCCTAGGTCTCTGCATGTCAATCCAACAATCCATCTGCTGAGACGAAGATTGACGACACCTAGTAGAATACTCTCCCACCTCACCCTACAGACCAATAAGGTCAGTTGGTTTGCATTTTATTTCAAACCCCATTCATTTTTACGCACCACCGAAGGGTCAAAAGCTCGAATACACAAACATTGCCAAGTACTGCTATTCAATAGATTTAAAATGAATTGTTGTATTTGCAATGGGCAACCAAGGACGCATAATTGTTCAGACATGCAGTGCTGAATTAAGACCCAAACCCTTTAATCACATATACATTTAATGGACATGAAAGTAATGGGATATGTAACCGGTATTGGGTGAGTATGCGGATACATAGTTTCTACTACAATCTGATTTACAATTTGCTACCCAACAAAGCTGGCAAATCATCCAAACGAAATTGTGTGGCGACCTTGTTTTCGAAAAGATAAGAGGTATGTATATTTATCAATCGTCCCGCGCTATTCTGAACTTCATTGCTAAATGACTTAATATGCGTCCTAGGGTATAATATCATAACCCGCTGAGCTAATATCAAACCCTGTGAATTTTGTGCCAGCAAATGTTGCCAATCTGTTTTGGATGATCAACTTATCTCAAATAGAGAATGCCAACAAGGATTCCGAAAAGCGGAAAAGAGTCTAAGTTGATTGGGTTCTGACGTCTGACAAGATTTTCGTCGGAAAAAAAAAATACAACAAAACAAAACTAAAACAACAAAATATCCCGATTGACTCGAAACATGTTAGCATGAATTAAACACCACTAGCCTACGGGAGGAATCATTGTAACGGAAAGATGACACTATGCTTTTAAAACACTGTTAACAACGATCGTTTAAAGTCTGGCTTTCTGCTTATTTTGAATAATTATTCCCCAAAGCTGCGACTTGTATCAACAGCGTGTAGTATAGATTTTTTATTGTTGTTGTACCGAAGTGGCGCGTGCGCGGCAAACCTATGCTCAGCTGTCAAAGAGCTGAATTCAGTCGGTGTCGGGTATTCGACAAATCGCCTAGCACTAGAAGCAAGAAGGCTTGAAAGCCTTTGAGTAGATAGCAACAAACACAGTGATGGTAAGAACAATTTATTATATTTATTTTATTCCATTTATCTTTCTTCAGTCATTATTAATTTGCATTCGAAAAGGATTTGTACACACTGTGTAACCATATATATATATATATATATATATATATATATATATATATATATATATATATATACGTATTCCCTAGTTTTCTTAACCATTTGCAATGATTTTTGGGACAAGAGAACGACTACATGTGTAATGCAATTATTGATACTAATTAGACATATAGGACCATGTTTCATCAGGATGGAGCTATAGCTATTATTCGAGAAATAAATAGATGTGTTCCAGTAGTTATTATTCGAGTTATATATATATATATATATATATATATATATATATATATATATATATATATATATATATACATAGGTAGATAGATGTCTTGAAATAGTTATTATTCGACTTATATGTAGATGTGTGCAAGATAATTTCATTCTAGATATCGAAGTTCGACAACGTATTAACTACGAATGACTACATGCAGAATGCTAACAAAAGTTAATCACATTAATTAAAAAGAAAAGTTGTTCGGACTTTTGTCTTGAAAAGGACGATTGCTCTATAAATGTTCATCTGCAGCCATTGTGAATGTAATTCAGTTCGGAAATGAGGATCTGTCTTTCAATTCACAAATAAATTTTACAATGTTCCAATTCAACGTCGGGACTTTTCCAAAAGATGCATCTCTGAAGAAAAACGTGCGGTTCTTAGACCAATAATGGTTCATACATGTTTCCGTAATCTTCTTCTGATATGATTAATGGTAGATTTATAAGTTAATGTGCCTACATGTATCCTGCACCAACCTCCTATAATTACCTCATAGTTTTTTAGTGCCTACATATAATTTACATAAACCTTAGATGGCTACTACATCATAGTTTTTAGTGCATACAGAAAATCTACACCGACTCCCAATAACTACCTTTCGGTTTTACTGATTACACACAATCTTCGCCAACCTCCTATAGCTACCTCACAGTGTTCTAGTGCTTACACATAATCTTCACCAACCTCATACAGCTACCTCATAGTGTTTTAGTGCCTACACATAATCTTCACCAACCTCCTATAGCTACCTCATAGTGTTTTAGTGCCTACACATAATCTTCACCAACCTCCTATAGCTACCTCACAGTGTTTTAGTGCCTACACACAATCTTCACCAACCTCCTATAGCTACCTCAGTGTTTTAATGCCTATACACAATCTTCGCCAACCTCCTATAGCTACCTTATAGTGTTTTAGTGCCTACACATAATCTTCACCAACCTGCTTTAGGTACCTCATAGTGTTTTAGTGCCTACACACAATCTTCGCCAACATCCTATAGCTACCTCAGTGTTTTAATGCCTATACACAATCTTCGCCAACCTCCTATAGCTACCTTATAGTATTTTAGTGCCTACGTGTAATCTACACCAACCTCAGTAGACTACCTCATAGTTTAGTTATTAATGCCTACATACAATCTACACAAACCCTTGATAAATACTTCATAGTTTAGTTTTTAATGCCTACATACAATCTACACAAACCCTTGATATATACCTCATAGTTTAGTTATTAATGCCTACATACAATCTACACCAGCCTTAGATAACTACCTCATAGTTTTTAATGCCTACATACAATCTACACCAGCCTTAGATAACTACCTCATAGTGTTTTAGTGTGTGCATTCAATCTTCACCAAACTTAGATAACTACCTCATATTAATTTAGTCCCTGCATACAATCTACACAATCCCCCCCTACAACTAACTTGGGGGTTTTGCTGATTACATACAATCCACAACAACTTGTGATAGGTTCTTTAATTCACGACAATATTTTTATGAATATTTTTGGAAACACAAGAACTCACTATTAAATGGCACTCTATGAAATCAAAAAAAATGTAATTCTTTTCTATGGAGAACAACCAGTTTCATCTCCGTCGCATTTTTTCTAACTCTTTAGTCTGTTCCTGAGATTGCAAACCTACACGTGTAATTGAAAGTCATAATGCAGCGTCGAGGAATAGTCTTTACTTTGCAGATATGTGTAAATACAATGGGATTGCGCCATAAAGTTGCCACACAGAATTGGTGGCCGTACGACTATTGCTATATTTTATAACAAAAAGATTTTTTGTTTGTATTTATTAGAGAACAGTGTCCCTTATATTAATATTTTCCTTAGCACACAGTCAGGAAAAAGTGGGAATTATGTGGCATCCAGTTCCTTCTGGTAAAAAGTTCAACTCCTCTATCTGTTCTTGTAACAACTCTCAAATCTTGATCAGCAAGGATTCGATTTGGTTTGGTGCTTTCGGTACATCAACACAAGTATGGTATTTTCTGCCGAGGCAATCAGACTTAAGTGCCATGCCCAGTGATATACCACGGCAGTCGACACAGGATGATTCGACGGTAGGATTCGAACTTGCACCCTTTCGGTCTAGAGTTTAGAACGCTAACCACTAATAAGAGCAAACTTGACAAGTTACAATTCTTCTCTGAAACAATTGTAGTTGTCCATTCCTACGTCGCATTCTATTTAGGGGCTGGACAGAAATAAATATGTATAACAGTGGTCCAAAGGTTATAACACTCGCATCCATTGTAATGGTTTAAAAACAGTGGTTCCCATCCCCAAGGTTGCAATCCAAATCAGGGTCGCGAGGACGTTCTGGAGGGTTTCCAGGACTTTTTTTAAGTGTCAAAACTTATAAAAATGTGGAAAACGGGTCGTGAGGGTCAGAAAAAAAAATGTTTATTTAGGTTCGCGGCTAAAAAAGGTTGGGAATCACTGGTTTCAAAGATGTATCATTTACGATGATACAGTAATGGTCAAGGTGTAAGGTTTCATTATTTTCGAATGCGCTAAAAATTTCTTTGAGTTATTTAACGACAACAATACCCGTAAGTTACATATAAGAAAGATTAAATTGATTATTTTCGCAGTAATAATATTTGGGTAAAATAGCTAACTAATATTGATGATGAAAATTGAAAACGTGGAAATGTCTTATAATTATGTAATTCACCATTTTCCCACGTTTTTCATATTCGACTTATTCCCATCTCTTTTCCCTCATGACCAAAGTGAAACCAATAAAATCAGCACGATAATGTGAGATTGCAACAAAATGTCAGGCATGTGTTTTCTGTAATTGCTTGTAACATTAATCAGGTTTCTTTAGAAGCCAACAGTGATCCAGATTGAATTTTCTAGAGGTAAGCAATGAGCAATCTCTTCGTTAGGGAAAAATGACGTCATTTTCTAAAAAGCCAATTCTGGGAATGTTGAACTCTTTTTTTCCCCAAAACATTGTCGGTAGAGTGCGAAAGAATCTCTCGAAAATAGACAAAGTATGCGACCAAGCTCGGCAACACTTTAAGAATATAAGCGGACAAGAGACGACAAATAAGACTGAAAAGGCTATTCTAAAAATCTTATTTTTACCTGAAAAAGACAAGTCCAGGACGGAAAAAAAATAGAAAGTATCAAATGTTTTGGATATTTAACTGTTCTTTTGCTCATTTTATATTAAAAGTGGAAACAAAAAATTTGCATAAACTGTCTCTCGTCTTCAATGCAGAAAATATCTTCATAGGAGAAATAGGCGCCAAATGTGGTGAATTATAATAATCTTAGTTCCTCATTCTTCTGCTTTGGTTAAAATATCATATTAAGGCATCATGCCCGCAAAATCGTAATCAAGCCCACTACATGCTTATAGACATGGTAAGATGGATGAAATCCGTACATGCTTAGGAAACACACCGTGCATGTCGCTAAAATAAACCTAATTGTTAAGAAAATAATTAAGGACCTATTTCATATGATAGATTATAAATAAACAGTTCCGTAATTTCACGTAAATTTGCTCTAACCATAATCATAGTAAAACAAAAACTTCTTGCGTTATTTTCATTTTGCATTTTTGTTTTCCTCTTAGAGAATTCTGAAGTAACAGATTAAATTACTGAAAAGGAAATTAACTAAAGCTTTATTGGTGGTAGAGTATGATGTTCAGTTAGAGGCACAATGACGTAGTCAGGTCCTAAAACAGCTTCGTGTACCTGCTTTTTCCCCGTTTAGATTTGGTAATTGTCAGCACCAGATGTTGATGTCGCTGTTGGTGACACGGAAGATTTTTGGTCGGATGTTTGGGATATCGGAAATAATATTCAGGATTATGCTAATCTGCATAATCTCTTGCAAACTCAAACTATGTACAGTACTGTTCCATCGTCTCGATTCGCCACTCTTCCAGTTGTAACACAAGCGGAAAGTCACGTGCAAAACCTCCAAAAATAATAAATGTGTAATTAGCACATGGAGGCAGTGGGCATATCAACGTCGTACCTTACATGAAACATGGAATAAGAAGTTCATGTATATGTCATTAGAGCTGGGATCTATTCTCAAGGTTAGAATAAATTTTGGATCCAGAGATTTGTTGCAAAGAAAAAGAGGAAAGGTGGGTAACATATCCTTCCAATATCCCAACCAAAACTGTTTCGGTAATTCGGCGTTATGTAAGAACCAATTGTAACAAGCGATAATTAATTTAGTGGGTTTCATATATACTTTGTGTATTTGCATGAAAAATTTAACGGCGCAAGGTGTAGATATATTGGATAAATTATGTCACGGAAGTAGGTGTGTGCGCATTTTGGAAAAAAAAGTGTTTTTATTGGAGAATTCGGAAAGAATTTCCAATGCTGTCACTTTGTAACAATGGAAAGACATTTGTCTTTAGGAAATGGAGAAGCACAAAATTGCTTTAGGCAGTTTAATTTAAAATAGTAACTGATCATTTAATTGATAGAATCATATACTTCAAGAACGAAGACCGTTGAAGGAGGTTGGAAACATAAACGATTTCAGACAGATTCTGTAGCGTACTACAACAATCTGTTTGACAAGATTGTATTGGTCCCTTTTATCACGAAAAGGCCCATTCTGTAGAAAACCTTTCTCCGCCAGTGACAATGACAAATATCCACATTTTAGCGAGGTTCCCATTTCATTGAACAATTGGGCAAAATGTACAAGAAATTTAAAAGTGATGTAGGAATAGTCATTAGTAAGAGGTAAATCAGTACTCACTCCGGCAGAGTATGACAAAGGCATCGCAGCAATGCCATTCATTGCTATCAGAGAGAACCGTTAAACATTCAAAGGGAACCACAATGCCATTCATGGCTACCAGAGAGAACCGGTAAACATTGAAAAGGAACAGCAAAGACATTTATGGTTATCAGAGAGAACCGTTAAACGTTCAAAGGGAACAGGAATGCCATTCATTGCTATCAGAGAGAACCGTTAAACGTTCAAAGGGAACAGGAATGCCATTCATGGCTATCATAGAGAACCGTTAACACTGAAAAGGAACAGAAATTCCATTCATTTGCTATTATTAAACGTTCGAAGGGAACAGCAATGCCATTCATTGCTATCAGAGAGAACCGTTAAACATTGAAAAGGAGCAGCAATGCCATTCATGGTTACTAGAGAGAACCGTTAAACGTTCAAAGGGAACAGCAATGCCATTCATTACTATCAGAGACAACCGTTAAACATTGAAAAGGACATCAATGCCATTCATGATGATCAGAGAGAACCGTTAAACGTTCGTAGGGAACAGCAATGCCATTCATTGCTATCAGAGAGAACCGTTAAACATTGAAAAGGAACAGCAATGCTGTTCATGGCTTTCATAGACAACCGTTAAAAATTGAAAGGAAAAACATTGCTACTCATGAACCGCTTCCATTTTTTAAATAGGATTAGGAAATTTACCAAGGTGGAAAACTCTAATTTAATTAAAATCACAGACTTTTCGGCTGTATATAGATGGCAGTCTGAAATTGAAATCAACGTGTAATAAAAACACTTCTTGTGTTTAATATTCCGCCTAGTGTAGAAAATCTGTACCCAGTGTTTGGTACATTAATTCCTTGCTGTGCTTATGATTTTGTTCTGGGTTTATATTGCTCTCTCTCTCTCTCTCTCTCTCTCTCTCTCTCTCATCACACACACACACACACACACACACACACACACACACACTGGAGGACCATATCTTGTACCTTTATCATAATATCAAGTGTATAATTTGAATAAACAAAATAGGTATAGCTCAACGACGTCGATTTTAACCAATCAACTTGTACTAAACAATTTAGTGGAGTAGTCATTCTTCATAAAATAGAAAAATTCTTTTTTGCTAAATTCTAGCAATTAGGTTTGATAAGTAAATGGACCATACTCTAATGTATATTAGTGAAAAGAATACACATTTTTCAATCGATTTAGAACATTGTGACAAGATAAATAAATGGTGCATCTTTTAAGTAAGTTGGATTATGAAAGACGATTACTTCTGCATTAAGACGAGGCGGGGCGGGGTTTGTCCACATATATTCTTTATTAGTCCAGTATATATTTTCTATCATAATGAACTTTACAAGAAGGAATTATAAATGAAAACAGCATTCCTGTTTCTTTTAGTAAGAGTTGTTTTCTCTAACAAACAAGCACTTGCTTTATTTCACGAGCTCTGAAGTCTGAACACACTTGTTTTGACAGAGCGTCAAAGCGCATCCCCAGACAAAAGAAAATGCACAGCGCCATGTGATATCGTTTCAAAATGACGTCCCTGTGTAAACTGTGCTTTCTTGTGTACCAAATGAATTTAAAATCGTCTGGACAGTAAATTTAGGCAATC
Organism: Megalonaias nervosa; assembly: GCA_016617855.1. Lineage (NCBI taxonomy): Eukaryota > Metazoa > Mollusca > Bivalvia > Unionida > Unionidae > Megalonaias > Megalonaias nervosa. The sequence goes on along the minus strand of JAECUM010014941.1, from coordinate 20,822 downwards.
CCCACGGTAATTCAAAGCAATTTGTACATCGTCCATGATTTTATCAGCGACGTAATGTCTTGGATAAACCAATCAGAAACTGATATTAATTGATTTAAAAATGTGGCATGCTCTGTCCATCATTAAAACTCTCCAAACTTCAATGAACTACATAGTCATGAAATTGTTTAGCATTTTTGTTGTTGTCGTTGTTGTTGTTATTTTCCTTCAAACCAATAGAAGCGATATTCTCTATTGGAAAATAATAGTGAATTAAATCCATAATCATGTAAAGCTGTATATTCAGCGCTTTCATTGGTGTGTTTGAATGTCTTGTGTGTTTTATGTCTTGTTGTCAGTATATATATATATATATATATATATATATATATATATATATATATATATATATATATATATATATATATATATATATATATATATAATAGTAATAATAGTGTTTATTTGTAATACAGGCCACTGGCCCATGATACGTATCCGTACATCATTCGGTACAAAAAGATGTTATAGTGCGTAACAAAAGAATATCGTATCTCTTGGAACTAATATACATGAAAGTAATCATTACTGCATATTTCGAATTGGGCGAGATACAAGTATATACTACACACACACACTCACACACACACACACACAGACACACACATGCCAAGCATGCCAAAGCGACTACTTTACCAGAGATTTTGGACGTATATATTTAGTATCCTTTAGCTATATATATAAGATTCATTCTTGTTTTAGTTTGTGGTTGCGATTAAGAAGTGATTAACATTTTTCAACCTCATAATTTCTAAATTGTTTTAAATTTTACAGCAGCATAGTAACATCACAGAATAAGAAAGAAAATCGGAATTTAAAGATTTTATTATTAAAAAATTATGTGACCTTAAAAGTCGAAATTTCATTTTTTTTTTTTTTTCGCTCAGAATTTTTATTTATCTTTTTTTACGTGACTTTAATAGGCCTCTGTAAAACAGATAAGAAAAGTAGGAAACGTAATTTTTTCATGCACGAAACTATAGCTACAGGTTACTGTACCGTCCGATGTCTCTGGTAGAGTAGCTCCTTGACATGCTACTAGCACATGTGCGAGTCGGGTACGCCTTTAACAACGAGTACATCCTAGATATCAGACAGCACACGCACAGTAACCTGGTTACTATATGCTGTGTTTATAATTACCATCAGTCACCACATCTTTTAAAAGTTCTATCGGAAATAAATTTTAAAAAATTTGAAATAAATACCCTTTACTGTATTTATTGACCGATCATTTAATTTTCTGGAGAAGGGGAGGAAGGAACTGTTTGAAATAAATAATCTTCCTCTGGTTGTTGAAGAAAAAAGCAAATAGTACGCATTAGATTAGCTGAAAAAATGAAATATCTTGAGGTAAATGAGAAAAAGCCCACCGGTTCCAAAGAAACTCCCAGGCTCGACCAAAAAATTAAATGAACTGTTCCTCATTTTCATGTATAATTTCATTCCTGACAGGCTTGAATGTGTGGCTTGTAGTTGTTTTCATAATGTACGAAAACTGTTGACGTAGTAATTTTGAATTCGTTTATTTTGGTGTTTTATGGCACAGTAACACAAGTTATTTTGGTGTTTTATGGCACAGTAGCACAAGTTATTTTGGTGTTTTATGGCACAGTAACACAAGTAGATTATTTATTGCTTAGGCAATTTGAGTCAAGATCCTTGCCAAGGACATGCCATGACAGCTGATACGGGATGATCCAATGTTAGCATTTGAACCCGCGCCGATTTGTATTTGGACTACTTCGTTTATATCTGCGAGACAAAAATATGCCTTATATATATATATATATATATATATATATATATATATATATATATATATATATATATATATATATATATATATATATATATATATATATGCTCTTGCCCGAAATATCTTCTCATATGACCTCTTGAAATGAGCTAATATCGACGTCTAATTGGTTAGTAACAAGGATAACGTTAAGATGACGTCAGTGGTAAATTGCAGACAGTAAGCTATTGATTGACAACATTGTTCGTTGTAGCAGAACCTACAATGTATTTACAGACTGCTTGCATTCCAGATACATGTATCATCAAATATAGCGCATTATATTTAATGTAGGCAGCACGTAAACTTACATCTGCCTTCTCATTGATACTAAAATTGACAATTATACCGGCATCCATTCATCAATAATCACATGCATTCCTTTCTATATGATTTTTCCGCTGGTGAATTGTCCACAATTATCGATATGACGACCACATTGTCTGTCTGAAATGGCTTTTTTCAGATCGTGTTTCATCCGGCTTTGATGGCCATGGGGCCATCTTCAAAAATTTTATAATTTCTGATGTCAAAACTATTTATGTTCGTTTTGAAATGTTTCCTGCTAGCCTTATATGCGGTTAGTAATTTCGCTGATAAAATCACCGCAGTCAAAGCCCCACAATGCCTAAAGGTATGTGTTTATCTAGATCGCGATTACAGTAATTCCAATCCTATGTAGTTCGTACGTAATTGCAATCAAGGTGCTTGTAATTACATAGGAAATGCTTCATGCGGCTTCTTTAGGTTTGAAACCGGCGTATTATTTTTTGCAAATCTCATATGGTATGGATTTATTTAAGATAAAAAATACCTTTTCTCCAGTTTTAGTCACTTGTTTAATACACCATTACTAAATCTGCGCAAGTGACATTGTAAAAAACTGGGTCGGCGTATTAGTATAAGCATTTGATTACTCTCCTGTTCTGTTCATTGGATCCTTGGATTTACGGGTAAATTGTGAATGGAATGGAACTTTGCTTGAACGATAAATTTCTGTCAGTTCTTAATTTCGTATTGACTCTTTAATCATCATATAGATTTGTTTCCCTTCTTATCAAGGAATTATCTTCCCACGATAGTTCGATAACAATGCATGGTAAAAACATAGGAACTCTTTATTCAGTTTTAGGTGTTAATAGTTATGATAATACTTATATTTTTTAAAAACTACTTGGTTCCGTTTATGTAAATACACACATTTTATGAATTCACTGAAAACCATTTCTTTGCTCTAAAGTTATTACGTACTTGTGCGAAATTGACCAGTATAAGGTGAAGTTATCTGAAGTGGGAACACGCAATATGGAGAAATGCTGGCACTCCTCTATACTACTTTTATGTACTGTGACTGAAATTTCTCTTGACGTTTAATTATGGAAACTATGCATTATCCAAAGCAGACAGCTGATCAAAATGGCTGCTCCCATGATCTCGAAAAATGAGCCTTAACTAGTCGAAACTACACTAATTTTAGCAGTTATTAAAACAGGTAAATAACCAATACAGCCAGAGAGGAAAGTCTGGGAAATTCTTTTTCTTTAAATATCAAACATATTCAAAGTATGAAGCTGTAGAACTGAACCATAGTAAAATACGTAGCACTTGGGAGCCCATCACCTTGCCCATACCACAAATATGGCTGAGGGTGAAATCTGAGGATTCCGAATCTTATTGTTTCCCTTAGCGATTCCGGTAAACGTTGGCACACGGCAAGCCGTGTATGATTGTTATTCTTACAAAATCCATTACTATGAACTATATATGCTGAACGCCTACAAAAAGATGTACACACACACACACACACACACACACACACACACACTGATACGACTCTAGGTCTTAAAATATTTAACAAAAAGAAGTGAAAACAACGAATTAAGTAAAATTCACAAGTTATTTATTTCTCTAGAATGCAAAGCGAAAACTCAAGAGACACAGTATTGTGAATTTAATCCCAAATAATCCGAAATGTCTATCACAAGTCTAAAACAGTAGAATGTTCCTAACGAAATTCAATAGTCTTCAATGTCCTGAAGAAACACAATGATACAATCCAGAACGTATTTGAAAATCCAAAGTAATGTATTAGTCCAAAAGTCAATGAGTGCTTTAGTAATTCCAGTGAATAATTTAAATAAACAATTCCTCTTGAATTATATCTGATGTCAGCAACATAACTGCAAACTCTGGTCATGGATTCCCACAGACTGATATAGGACAGGATTGAATTATTTGTTTATCAAATCCCTATTTATACTTCTTTTCACTTGACTTAGATGTGAATATTTCCGAAGAAAAACTCCACTCTAATTATAAACAAAAGACTGCGCCTAGAATATTCCTAATTGTAATGCTATGTAAAAATTTACAACTTACAATCATGGATTAAAGTTGAGCACACATTTAAATATTCATAAGAACACACACACACACACACACACACACACACACACACACACACACACACATATATATATATATATATATATATATATATATATATATATATATATATATATATATATATACTCTCCATATATATATATATATATGCTGCCTTATATATATATATCTCTTCTCCTCTATTATATATATATTTATTTATTTATTACAGTAACTTTGTGAAACCAGTGATTTAAGTAAGTTTGTGAAATCCCTGATTTAATGGTCACCAGATTTCACTATCTGACTGAAGCCAAATCAGTAATAATGTGTAATGATGGAGAAAGCAAAGGATAAAACTTGGCTTCATTGTATAATCTTCATTTCAGTCTAATGCAAACAAAAAGTGGGGATACGGCTCCATGTAACTAACTGGTATTATGAAGCTATGACATGTGCCCAAATATGACTTCCCATATTAAATAAAACCTGCATGAATGGCATCGTATAATCAGCTAATCTTTCAAATCAGTATAGGTTTAAGACTAAACATGCGACTTCACTTAATTACTCAGGTAATCGAAGTCTACATATATGCCAGCTGGAAATCTGGCTTCCCAGTTGATATTCTAGTTTGTGGGGCATTTTACTGATGTGACTTCATTTAACTGGCCGATCAAAATGGTTAGGTTTCTAATTGCAATTCACTCTTTAAAGTGCCTTGTTGGAAGTAATCATTAACTCAGCATGGGATGTCTTGTATCACAATGGCTAACAGCGCTGAAGAAAAGTTTAATAGAGATCTCTATGAAATATTTGACCAAAATAAAAAGTGTCTCATACCAAAAGAGGATTATTTTCACGTGATTGAAGATATTAAGGCTACCAGTCAAGACGCAGGGAAAACAAGCAGACAACAAGAATATCTTCTTTCAAAAGAAGTGTTAGTTTTCAAACTTTCGACTCTTGTTTGGCTGTGATTAGCTGATACATATCTTTAAACCAGATGTACGCGTTCATTGGAGGTAATGTTACTGTTCGTATGGTGCAGAAATGAGCCACCATTGTGTTTCGTTAGGTTTTCTTCTGTGTATGCGTGTTTTTTATATCATTTTTTATTTATTGCCGTAATCGCGTATAAGCTCGTTCGTGTATAAGCCGACCCCAAACCGAATAGGCAAAAGTATTAGTGCAATCACATCCAAACGTGCTGCAGAGGTTGTCTTGCTCTTGATGGATATTTTTCTACTGCTTGGTGAACCAACAGTGCTTCAGTCTGACAATGGGTCAGAGTTCACTGTACATGTGATTCATGAGCTGCATGAAATGCGGCCGGAGTTCACCTCGTGCATAGAAAACCTCGTCATCCACTGAGCTGAGGTTCATTTTAAAGAGCCAACAGAGACATCAAAGATATGCTGACAGCCTGTCTTGGGGATAAAAAAACATCCAATTGGACATTTGAGGTGAAATTTGTTCAGTTTCAAAAGAACAGTGCCTACCATTCTGTAATACAAAAGGTCGCCATATGAGGCAATGTTTGGCTGTAAAGCAAAACTTGGACTGGCTTCAACATCATTGCTGACAGAAATGATTGGAAACCTGCATGCTGAGGAAGATTTGTTGTCTTTGGTGGCATCTAACCTGCTGTCAGACAACAGACCATCCACCCAATCTGACACACTGCCGTCCACCCAGCATGACTTGCCACCACACACCTAAACTGACACTCCACCATCCATCCTGTCTAACTTGCCGCCATCTATCCATCCTGACACTCCACCATCCACCCAGCCTGACACACTACAGTACACCCAGCCAGACAACCCGCCTTCAACAACTGTCAGCTGACATAATTGGACTCTTGTTTTAGTAATTTCATGAAATTACTAAAAAATTTCGGGATTTCATGAAACTCCTCAGTGAATCAGTGACTTCTTTAATAGTAGTTCGACGACAGGAGTTAGCTTTACAATCAATAAGAATTTACTTTCAATAAGAAGTTAGAATGTCGAACCAAAAATTTAAATCTGTGCTACTCAGTATGTTGGCGAAACCGTTGATTTCAGACATTGAACGAATAACCAAAAGAGACACATCCCTAACAAAATCAACACGAAAGTCGCCAACCACTACAACTCAACTGGTCAAGTAGTCGAGTCCCTCGAGATGCTACACAACTGGGTCTAAACTGCAGTGGACCGACACGAAACTTACAAGTAAGGAACTATACTGAATACTACAATTAAAACCTCATTGCGAATTTCGACTACATGAAAAAGTCTAACCTTCCTAATACAGTTTTATAAAAATTCCAGTCCGGTGTCAGTTAATCACAAGAATGCAGTTTTAGCAATAATATTTATCCAAGTAAATATTCCATAACTCTTTACATGTTGTTGTGCTGTTATGGGTTTAACGCCACTTTTCAGCACAAGATAGGCTATACAAAGAGGCCAGTATATTTGATTGAGGAAGAACCACGGTAAGTCCGTGAAGAACCAACGTCCACTGGAAGCTACAGGCAATTTTGGCCGAGCCAGATACTCGAACCAACGCGGACAGAGGTGAAATGCTAGTGATCTATACAGGCGAGTGCCTTAAACCACTCGACCACACTGGTCTCCGAACTCTTTACTTTATTATTATTATTATTATTATTATTATTATTACCATAACTTTATATCCAGTAACCAGCTGCACCATTGTTATGACATATTTCCTTTAGGGCCTCAACTCAAACTTTTCCGGGACATAATTTAATTGGTAAATTTTGTAGATGGCGTTGATATATTGTCACGTAAGTGTTTCGTCTTTTATCCATAACCTGGAGTTAAGTCATAATATTTTTATTCTCTATGTCATAGATTCTATAATTCTTTCTTTGACTTCTGTTATACAACTATGTTGTTCTGGTCTGTAGTTTATTTCTTCTATTTTTCTTCCATCTATTTACTCTTGTTGTGCAGATTCTCGCCGTCATTCAAACATGATGGAATTGCTCTTTTTTTGTATTTAGTGTTTGATTTGTGGATGTAAGATGTTTTCACTTTAGAAATATGTATTATCAAGCAGCTCGTAGAATAACAATATCTGAGTATGACCGACGTTAGACAGTCGCACGCGTCAAGCCAGCTTAAAACCAACCTGATCATGCAGCTTTATGGCTTGAGGTGTGTAACTTACCGCCAGCAGTAGGAAATTAACCAATAATACCGCTGTCAACTGCATTAGGCATACTGCGTGTTTTTCAGACGTTCAAGGCTCGTCACCTTGTTGACTTTCATATGCTGTGCAAATTCCTGTGGTCATAACTTTAACGGTTTTCAACCATTCGTAGTAAAATTTCGATCATGTGCTCCAAATTGAAACCAACACCTTACATAGGTACCTGATGCAAGTTTGCTTTTAATTCTTCAAGTATTGTGATTACAGATAATTTGGTTTTTTTGTAATATCATTACTTATCTATGTCCAAACGTTCTATTTTTGCACACGCGTGTTCAAAGATTCTGCTACCTTTCTCAGGCATAGGCGCCTGTGGGGATTGTTATGGTTGGGGTGGGATGCTCCGTATGTTTTATTTAAACTATTATAGAAGTCCCACCCAGGCTGTAGTTTGTTTGCTGGTTTACAGCTTGCCTCCGTCTTGTACTTCTTCCTAGCGATGGCATTCACCTGGGTCTGCCTGGCCTTGGGATAGTTCCTTGCAAACTGCCCCGGGCGCTTGCAATTGTAGCACGACGGTGGCCCTCGCCGTCCTGCAAGACCCGTTTTCGTGGGTGAGGCCTGTCCGGGTCTATGGGTGGCATCCTTATCTGCAGATCCCCCTCCGACCTTCCCGTCGCCCTGACGGTTACGGACAGCCGGCTCTCCCTCAACCACACGGCGCGACTCGGTGGATCGGGGTCGGTCCGTACCACCGGAAACTCCACTCTTCGAGTGTACGTGCTTGTATCTCTCCGCCATGCTGGAGATCTCTTCGAGAGTCCTGTTCTCCCTCTCCACTAAGAATACTGTCAGCTCGCGACGGTAAGTACTCAGTACATGCTCCTTGAGTATATCCTCGCGTAACACGTCGTACGATCGTTCGACTACTGCCATCTTTATCCACTTCTCAAATAATTCTCGAACACAGGTGTGGAATTGAGAGTGGGTATCCGTTGCCTTTTTCGTCAAGTCCCTAAAAGGTTTACGGTACATTTCGGCGTCAGCCGATAATGGCAAAGAAGGGCCTTCTTGAGCGTGTTGTAGTCGTCAGCTTCTTCTGCGGCTAAGTTATGATAAACCTCGCGAGCTGCACCTTGCAAAAAGGCCGAGGCGTTAATCGCCCAATGTTGCTCGAGAATTTTATGAACGCACGCGAGTTTCTCAAACTGCACGAGGAAATCGTCCATGGACTCTTCTTTGTCGTTGAATCGCGGCATACTTATCTGTACCATTCGGTGGTCGATAATCGGTCATACGCTCCCTCCAGAACTCGTACTGGAGTCGTCCCTATCGGCGGTCCTAGCTTCTACCCTTAATTTCTCCATTTCGAGAGCGTGAGCGAGCTCTTTCTTTCTCAGTCGCTGCTATCCTAGCCAGCTCCAGCTCTTTCTGTGTCTCTCTGTCCGCTGCTATCCTGGCCAGCTCCAGCTCTTTCTGTGTGTGTCTCTCTCTCTTTGTCCGCTGCAATCCTAGCCAACTCCAGCTCCATCTCTCTGTCCGCTGATATCCTGGCCAACTCCATTTCAGCTGCTTTTTCGGCCCTCCATTTTTTTGTATGAACGCGGCTAGACGATCTCCATCGTACCCTAGATTTTCCTTTTCCATGACGTGATACTCTTTAATCATCAGTCTTTCTGTAGCCATTTTCTGATGATACTACAGTGGGGCCCCGGCTTACGAACGCCCTGGGTTACGAACACCAGGCCGGCTAAAAAAATGACTCGGGTTACGAACCGAACCGCCATTCGCTTGAGCGCAAAATTTCGAACACGCGAGCTCACATATGGCTGCCTCTACTCAAACAGAGTGGAAAAAAGGGGAGAAAAGGAGTCTGTGGTGTTCTTGTGTTATTTTTGTGTCATGTTTGTGTTGTTTTTATGGGTTTCGAGTGTGTTTGTGTGTTTTATTGCTATGTATGTGTTGTATATGTGTTGTGTTTGTACAGTACATGTAGTGTTTTTCTTCCTTTGTTTTTTAATTCTTCTTTTTGATTTGTTTCAGGCAGTTTAAAATTTTGTGAATTCAGGCCTGTTTTTTTTTTTTAGTGCAGCTGTTAAGATGGATCCCCTGCATTTTTAACATTGGTGAGTGCTCCTTTTTTCACCTTTTTTTAATGTAGCAGCGATTTTCGGCGATTTGTTTTCGGCTCGGGAACGGATTAAAAATTTAACAATGGGACCCTATGGGAAAACGCGTTCCGGGTTACGAACACCCCGGGTTACGAACGCCGTCCGGGAACCGATTAGGTTCGTAAGCCGGGGCCCCACTGTACCAGTAAGTGATACCTTGTCTCGACTTACTAAACAATTGACACATGTTACAAGTTCCAAACCCAATACTTACCTGTTGACAATAGCTAACTTCGCTCAGGTAAGATATTTTGCCCGATATTTGCTTCACAATGACTGCAAGTAACGGAAATCTACCAAACATGCAAATATCAAAATATAACATACACAAAAGTTGTATATCATAAAAATACAAAATACACAGGATGGAAAATATTTCACAACTGTTCACTAATACTTCCTAATAACTAATACTTTACGTCGTAAAGATAATATTTATGTCTAATTCAGATCCTAGACGATGCCGCCACTGTGACGATTGTTATGGTTGGGGTTGGGTGCTCCCAATGTTTTATTTAAACTATTATAGAAGTCCCACCCGGAATCTATTTTGTTGGAAGTTAAATTTAGTGAAAGATAGATGTAAACCTCCGAGCCCCCAGTCAGCAATGTCGACGGTTAAAAGGTTAAATATCCAAGAAAGGTTTAAATTCAATGAATAACAATTTAATAGCAATTCAATAATCAAATTACTCAAATTCCCAATTACACTCCTTTCGCTCGACCCTTTAATAAGCCTATTGCATCACTTGATTAGCAGTGTGAGATTGATTTCCACCTATCCTTGTATTTCTACTCATCTGTTGTATCCTTCTCCTATTTCTCCCAATTCCATCTCCTTTCTCTCCTCGACTTTTCTACAAATTCCTGCTCCTCCTCCTCCACTTTCTCTAGACTCTTCTCCTCCTCCACTTCTCTACCACGACTACTCTTCTGTCGACTTCGACTGTCTCGGCTACAGCCTCAGTTCTGTCTCCAAGTCTTGAAGACTCGGGACCCAATGGAACTCGAAATTCTGTGTCCCCTAAAAAGCTTCCTGTGAAAACACAAGGATGTACAATCTTTTTTCCTTAGTCCTCTCATCTCACACTACATACAGTCTATTATCAGATAACGGCTATTAAATTTCTTCGGTTACGCATTCGTTCACATCGAAATACCCATACGTTCTTGTACGGTAAAACAATTGTCATAATAAAAAGCACGGTATCAATTACTTCTCATACATGCACCAATAAACTGCATCACATCAATACATATTCCTAATCCCGTTATACTAAACAATATCACAATAATCAGACGCATTTCTTTACCTTACAACTCATACAAAGTACACAAATATTCAAATATCCATGCTGTGATATATTCATACGTCCATAATAACTAATCTTACATACTTCAGCCATTCCAAATTCACAATTCAAGCATGTGTAAATTCTAACATAACGCATTAATAAATGCACTAGTTTACTACGAAGTGACCTAATAGCGAATTACAAAATTAATTCTGACCACAAGCTAGCAATCTACATAATTCCGCCTCACATCTAATAATTCTCTGCGTAGGCTCAAGCCCATGTCTGAAATACGCATGAAAATGAAACACTACAAAGGTAATTCTACATACTAAACGATCCTAGTAATTAAATATACATACTACAAATAATTACAATGATGATGCCGAAATATTCTGCAAAAATCGAGCAAATAACTTACTGACCTTTCGAAGCTTTGTCTTTCCTTAGAATCTACCTCTAAGTCTTGCTGCCAAATTATGAGTGGCTTCGTTCTCGGAGTAACCCTATTGATCTACAATTCCTCTAGGCGAATACTAAATTTTCGTTTACGAGTTCCGAAAGTTATCATTCGGCCTGCATTGTAAACACACCTTCTAACTCAGTTTCGATTGGATATCGCTGTGAACCGATCCAATCAAACTTAGCGGACAATGTCTCTCTCGCTGTCTGTCAACGTGAGGACAGGTAGGGGAAGTTCACTACGTGGACTTCCCTTTGATCTTTGGACTAAGCTTTAACACCTAGGTGTGATAACTGCAAGCTTTTGTTTAGATGGCGATCTATCTAACGTCCTGGGTTACACCATCACCTACCGAAAACAAAAATCGCTTTGTTCGCGGAAAACCCCCGAATGGTCTTGATCGGATATTAGGCCAAATGTAATACACACTCAACAATGCTAATGAAATCTCGAATGTACGGGATTGCCACGCGGTGTTTGGTGCAGAAAAATTATTGTTAAAATCTGGTTTCGTTGATGAGATTGTAATCATCGAAGTAATGCTCGGGTTTGTTTTCGCAACGACATTGTTTTTGCTTAAAAGGGGAAGTGCATCAGAAATCATCATTGTTGTTGTACAAATCATCGATGTCTTCAATAAATTCATGCCTCAACGCGCGAAACGCCCCAGGGTCCATGATGACATCGTTAAGCAGCCGCTGACATATCGATGCGGTCTCATTAATGACTTAAGGTGCCAAGAGTATTTTCAATCGATCCGCAGTGCGGTGAGAGTCACACGATCTACCAAGGCCTTCTCCTTCATTTGCTTGATTCGGTTCTTCGCGTCGGGTTCAGGTGGTTGCTTCGGTTTTAATACCAGCTTGCTAAGGTATTTAGCTGCTTCCTTAAACATGGCTATTTTTTTCTTTCTGTGTAGGTTCGCGTGTACTAACAGGTTCAGATGGATTTGCCGCTTCCGTCTGTTTCTTCGAATCTGCCTGTTTTTTTGGTGACAACTGAATGGGATGGGGGAGGTTCGTATCATGGTCCTGGTTTGGGTTTGGGTTAACGTTGTCCTGCGCGACATCGTCTTCTGGATTTTCTCTGGTCTACTTGTCTCATAAGTTCTTCAAACATTGCCTTGCCTTGATAAACGCCTCTATCTTGAAATGTATCAATTATTATATTATAGACTTTCCACTAGTCACCGGTGGTTTGTTTATACCCAGTAATTTCCCTGTGTACCCACTTGGGCAATATTTTGTCCATCTCGGTATCATTTGATTTCACTGATCTCATTATTTTGATCCTGCTGGTACTTTTGACACGACTTGTCTCTACTGGAAAGGGAGTGGGGTGGGATCATTTCCGCTCCCACCCAATCCAGGAAACCAGATATCAGCTTTCACTGACAGTCATTGCATGCAATCATACTCGTGAATGCGATAATAAATAAAACAAATTTTTTTTTCTGAATTTGTCGCATGCTTCTTTTATGCTGATTTATTTTTACAATCAGATGAATAGCTAAGACCCCCATTTCAAGCTAATTTCACATTTCTCCATGAAGGAGAGTTACAATTGATTGCACCGTTTCAGCGGGGGGGGGGGGGGGGGACTTTGTCCCCCATGACTCCTCACCAGAAGCATTGCCGCATCCCATCCCCAATTTTGCGGGCACTGCTCCCCGTTATTACCATCCACTACCTTTTTATTTTAGCCTGTGCCTGTCTTCCTATTGAAATCCCTAATTACCTCGAAGTCCACCATCGTTAGCACTATGTTTTATCGTCCCTAGAGTGAATGAATACCCCACTCTGTTTTATCGTCCCTAGAGTGAATGAATACCCCACTCTCTTCGAGTTGGATCTGTAGCTGATATTCTCGCCTAGAAGAAGGCGCCGATAAAATGGACATGTACAATATGCATTGTTCTTAAATTTAGACAATGAATATTACACTCACCCAGCCCGCAGAACTTCACATAGTTTCCAGTGCTGTGAAAATGAAAACTAAACTGTTTAGTCTCCAATGAATGGTGTTTATCGCGTCCTTTTTGGAAGGGGCCATTTTATCAAGGTGGGGATGGGTGATAGGAAATTTGTCTTTTTCAAGGGATATAATTAGTTCTTTGTTCTGTTTGATCTTGTAGGAATCAGGGCAAGAATATTTTTTTTTCAAATTATTATGGAGCCAGAATATTTTTCAATGAAAATGGAACGGTCTAATTTTCTTTTAAGTGAAATTGACTCTTCTTACAAAATTCTAGTTAATTAGGAAACTTCTCCAGAAATTCGAGAATGTTATTAATTCCACTGGGGCATAGCACGGTTGAAGAACATTGATATATTTGTTTTATCGTCAGATAAATTTATTGTGCTAATCGGTAAGCCGGTACTAAATAAAAAGTTAACGTATTTATCTATTACATAATGCAGAAGAGAATGGAACAAAACAAACCTTTTTTGGACTTAAATATCAGACCACACGCTGGTAGCATACTAGAAAAAACACATAATTTATAACTGGCGACTATTGTATTTTAAACCAGTTGAATCTGAAACACTTTATAGGATGCAAATAGAAAACGTGTATATGCAGTATTTGGGAACAAAAATTAGGAGAAACAGATCGTTTACATCGATATTCCTAATTTTTGTCTTCGTTTTGTTGTGTATTGGAGTGTACATTATTACTCTGACAGATATTTAGCAAATTCATACTGAAGAATAATCAATATTACGTAATGTTTAGCATAACATAATGTTCTTTCTTTACTGAGGTAGAGGTCATTTTTACAGCAAGTTTTCGATCGCGCATCACCGATCAAAACTCTGAACGAGGATGTTTACGCACATATACAATTAAACATATCTGTTGTTAGCTGCGTATCGTAAATAGTGCATCTGAGCGATTGAATGTAAGATCAACAAAAAATAACGGTTCTTTATAGAAAAATAATAAACACATGTGATATCGATATTACTTTAGTATCAGCTATGTAAATTTCTTCTTTATAATTTTCAAATTTTTATAATTTTACCGTTTATGAAATATTTCCGGTAGAAATTTAAATTTCACAACAGCTTGGTCTAATAAAAATGTCTCCAAAGTTGAAGAATTGACAGATGAATAAATTGTGGTATTCATAACAAATGTTGTTTTTTAATCGCAAAGATTACATTTTCTGTCGTGATGTGGTATGTTTTCCTAACTGGGAATCTGTGATTATTCACTCTAAATCTGAGCACAGGTCAATATGTACGAAGATTTAGAGAGATAATAACTCATCTTCAAACTTAAGGTCTTCTTTAAAATACAAAACAAAACAAAAACAAAAGCAAAAAAAAATAAATAAATAAACTGCACAGTCGTGAAAATACAGTTGCCCCAGGCTGAGTGTACAGCTGTCAAACCAGATGACAAATCACAAAATTTTCACATTGTCTCGCTGTTAATCGTTGATATCTGTAACTCATTAACGTGTATGAAGCGTCGTTCAGAAGTAAAAGTTTTCCACATTGAAATGAAACCTTGATTACTAAAATGTGTCACTGTAAACGTAAATATCATTAAGAAATGGAGAGCTAGACGTGAAACTGCAATAGCTCTTATCACAACCGTTGTTTCATATTTATTTAAGGCCCATGTGTTGTATGGATTTTGACCCCTCTATCTTCACTCTGAAAATAACATTTTCATGATTTCGTTCCATTATAGTATCAAGTTTACGTCGGGCAGACGTTATTCAAATGGCAATAGTTGTCAAAATAAAATATTTTTATATAATATGGCACACTGGAAAAGTAACTCAATCAATAAAATGAATGTATTATAAGGAATGCAAATCATTAAGGAATGTTGAGAAATATTTATGCAGAGGATTTCCTTTTTACATTCCTCTGGACTTTTCCATATTTAGATTTTACATTCCTCTGGACTTTTCCGTATTTAGATTTTACATTACTCTGGACTTTTCCATATTTAGATGCTCAGGCAGTTAACTTAATATTGAAGCAGGCAGATTTCAAGGCCACACTGCTTCATTTTAGCTTCTATTCCAGAAGTGATTTACTATTAATTCATTTAAAAATATTACCAAGATATTAAAGACAAAACAAATATTGAGATAAACGCTGATGTACCCATCCATCTTCAGAAGAATGTAGTTTGATTTCATCTCCAAGTCCACAGTTTGTATACCGTTTATTAGCTTGATAAAAACCTGTACTTAATGTCTGACTATTAAACTATAAGAAATGCTTTTAATATATGACAGTTATACTATAAGAAATGCATTGGGCTCCAGTATAGTCATCTCTTTTGTATGTACTATCTAGAACAGTCGCCAAAATTACTGAAATAAAGAATGTAAATTTTACTTCGATTTCCACATGTACAGGAGATGACATTGTAACCGCCGTTTGAGGTGCATAAATGATTGACTTTATAATAGGTTTTACGGCAATGTCGCTCCTAGAACATCGTCTTCAGTTAACACTATATGTTGAAACTTTGCCGCCATGTTGCAGAGTTTGTTCGTCGAGTCAAAACACCGCCAGCGCGGGCTATTTTTAGACATGAGGTCATTACGCGTTGCGTCAAATCCGTGACATAGTTATATCTATACCTGGTTTGGCGATAGGTCACTGATTAAAAATGTGGAGTAGAAGAAGACAAGCAGAAATACTGAGCTGACATCGGTATGGTTATTTATTCTTCTGAGATTTCTAAGCTCAGTCACTTAGATTAAGAAATACATCTACACAGACGGGTATGACAGTAAGTGACACCTACCTGACAGAGAACTCCACGTTTTCGATGCGAGTCACGTAAACTTGAGACAAATTCATTTGAGATACAACATCTAGGCATGATAATTTCGATTTAATCATAACACTCGACGGATATTGCTTCAAATGGATTTCAAAATCACCAAAAGATTGTTCATTTCCACTTCAGTGACGTCGGGTCATCGAGCCACTTTTGATCCTTGCCATTCGTTAAACCACTTAATAAAATACAAGCATGGCTATTTAGTAAGGCTTCCAGCGAGGTAGTTAATCTCAGTCATACAAAACTGTTTTATATTATAGCAATCGGCATCAATAACTTCAACATATTTGTGAGCTCCCAGTTTCCAATTTCGGAACTTATCCATCTTCCTGTGTTGAAGTCTCAAATTCTGAAATTTACGAATTGTTTAAAATTATTTAGATAATATTTAAAATCATGGAAGGAAGTGTAAGTATGATTTCAACGATAACTTTCCAAAAAGACAAAGCTATTTCTGGGTGGTATGTATTATTGGAGGTAAAACCCTAGTAAATAACCTTTTCAGCTTAACGAATGTTGACTATTAATTGGTTAGTACCACTGATATCGTAAACAATACAATTATGCATTGAAAAATGAATTCAGGAAAAGCTTATAATTAGAATAATTACGGTGTATCGTTTTTCTTCGTTCATTCATTTCTTACTGTGAATTAATTTTTGAGGCATTTAGCAAACATCTGCTTCCAGTCTATCATATATGCTGTGCAAGTTTTTTCTCTCTTCTTTCTTTCCCCCTACTTTTTATTTTCCAGTTTCTATGCAACTGTTGTTAACCATATGAGTTACACCCACTTCGAATTGGATTAGAGGTTGTTGTTAACCAGAGTTGTACCCACTTTGAATTAGATAAGAGGATGTGTTCTCATGTTTCATGGGGGTTTTTTTAATAAGACGAAATTATTTTTTTTTTTTTTTTTTTTTTAGACATCTAATACAGCAATGGTTGCTCAGTTGGTAGAACGTCTTACTTGTAATCCAAGGGTCGCGGGATACAAGAAACACGAAATTTTATTGAACATCAGTGTATGAGTAAAAAGCAGTAACTTTGTGCGAGCTAATTTACCGACAATGGGTTGTGTTAAGTTCCTAATGCTATATGTTCTGCAAGTTTTTAACCCTACTAGCTCACCACAATACATGTATCAAGACCTGTATCTAGCGTTTTTATGTAGCGCATTCTTCTTCTGTATAACTAGTTACAAGTAAGGAATAAATATTTATATTTTATCTTATCTGTTACATTGTAATCGTAATATTTGTACATACCAGGGATTCGCAGACTTTCAAGTTCTAAGTTAACCTCGGGCAGTTTGTCCGAGATTTTCAAGGGTACTTTTGATCCATGTCGCAATTTTTGTGGTTAATTGCTAATAGTATAACTTGTGAGATTTCTTTAACAGATGTGTTTGTTTTGGAAATAAAAGACCCTCATCTCTAATGATTAACTATCCGACGAATACCGTTCAAAGCGTTATTATGTTAGGAAAATGTAACACCCACAGGAGGCATTTATGACATGTTGTTCGCTTAATAATTACAGGAGGTTCGATACATACTGCATGGCAAACAATGAAATGGACAAAAATAAGTGTTCTCAACACATTCTCAAAAATCTGATTTTGAAATAATTGGATGTATGTCTGTGGAGATTGTTATGGTTGGGGTGGGGTGCCCCCAATGTTTTATTTAAACTATTATAGAAGTCCCACCCGGGCTCTATTTTGTTGGAAGTTAAATTTAGTGAAAGATAGATGTAAAGCTCCGAGCCCCCAATCAGCAATGCCGACGGTTAGATGGTTAAATATACAAAATAGGTTGAAATTCAATGAATAACAATTTATTAACAATTCAATAATCAAATGACTCAAATTTCCAATTATACTCCTTCCGCTCGACCCTTTAAAAAGCCTATTGCATCACTTTATTAACAGCGTGAGATTGATTTCCACCTGTCCTTGTATTTCTACTCATCTGGTGTATACTTTCTCTCTCCTATTTCTCCAAATTCCTTCTCCTCATCCTCCTCCACTTTCTCCAGACTCCTTCTCCTCCTCCACTTCTCTACCACGACTACTCTTCTGTCGACTTCGACTGTCTCGGCTACAGCCTCAATTCCGTCTCTAACTCTTGAAGACTCGGGACCCAATGAAACCCAAGTTCTGTGTCCCCTAAAAAGCTTCCTGTGAAAACACAAGGATGGTACAATCTTTTCCTTAGTCCTCTCATCTCACACCACACACAGCCTATCATCAGATAACGGCTATTAAATTTCTTCAGTCACATCGAGATATCCATACGTTCTTGTGCGGTAAAACAAACGTCATAATACATCACGGTATCAATTACTTCTCATACATACATCAATAAATTCCGTCACATCAATAAATATTCCTAATCCCTTTATACTAAACAATATCACAATAATCAGACGCATTTCTTTACCTTACATCTCATACAAAGTATGCACATATTCAAATATCCATGCTCTAATATATTCATACGTCCATAATAACTAATCTTACATATTCCAACCATTCCAAATTCACAATTCGAGTATGTGTAAATTCTAACACAATACATTAATAAATACACTAGTTTACTACGAAGTGACCTAATAGCGAATTACAAAATTAATTCTGACCACAAGCTAACAGTCTACATAATTCCGCCTCACATCTAATAATTATATACCTAAGCTCAGGCCCATTTCTCAAATATGCATGTAAATGAAACACTACGAAGGTAATTCTGCATACTAAACGATCCTAGTAATTAAATATACATACTACAAATAATTACAATGATGATGCCGAAATATTCTGCAAAAATCGAGCAAATAACTTACTGACCTTTCGAAGTTTTGTCTTTCCTTAGAATCTACCTCTAAGTTTTGCCGCCAAATTAATAGTGGCTTCTTCTCGGAGTAAACCCTATTGATCCGCAATCCTTTCAGGCGAATACTGAATGTTCTGTTACAAATTCTGAAGTTATCATTCGGATCTAAACTGTAATCACACCCTCTAGCTCAATTTCGATTGGATATCGCTGTGAACCGATCCAATCAAACTTAGCGGACAATGTCCCTCTCGCTGTCTGTCAACGTGGGGACGTATAAGAATACGTGGACGTCCATTTGATCTTTGGACTAATCTTTAACACCTAGGTGTGATAACTGCAAGCCTTTGTTTAGATGGTGCGATCTATCGCCTTTTGCCAATTCAAGATTCCGGTCTACTGCCGGTCATGTAACATTGCATAAGAGTTCAACACTAGCCCGCGGCAATCTTTAGACATCAAACTCATGGCCGCGGTAATATTCCCAAGACAGGTAGATTATAGTTTATACGTCACTTTATAGCTGGGCATAGCAAACGTGACAATGTCCCTGATGTGAAGGTGACTATATGATAATTGTAAAATAAATGGATAAAATAAGTGTTCACAAATCCTTGAGCTGCAAGTATAAATAAATTATTACAAACCGTCTTGCTTTAATTCTCTCTCTCTCTCAAAAATGTAGCTATTTACAAAATCTATTCTACCTATCCCTTTATCTGTCTGCATACATGTACATGTCTGCTTTTACTCTTCCAACCATGTCTGCATTTAAACTCATTCTAATCTCTCTCTCTCTCTCTCTCTCTCTCTCTCTCTCTCTCTCTATATATATATATATATATATATATATATATATATATATATATATATATATATATATATATATATATATATATATATATATATATATATATATATATATATATATATATATATATAGTTATCTATCGTCATAGGGATGTAAAGTGCTGACAGAAATAGAAAGGAAACAAAAGTTTCACCAAATGTAATGCGATTCACTTTTTTAAAAATGCCATCTCTTGTCTTCTTATTTTGCTCATGTTGGGATATTATATATGGGACAAGCTCCAAGTTTCCAAGGGCAAGATCAATTTCCCAGTCAGCTTGCCCGGGTGCATCTCTCTCTCTCTCTCTCTCTCTCTCTCTCTCTCTCTCTCTCTCTCTCTCTCTCTCTTTGCCTGATGCAACAGGTCATTATATTGAAATGCAGGCATCCATTGGGGGGGGGGGGGTCCTTGGGCGAGAAACGATAACAACGTTCCTGACTCGTGAACAATGTTCTTATGGTTCTTCTCGCCCTGACACCAAAAATATTGTTTTAAGGACCGCCAAGAACCTTGTTCTCCTGTTGACGTCTAACACTGCCTCTGAAACGGAAGTGTACAAGAAGACAGATAGCGGAGCATGCCGAATATTGATGCACCATTTTTTGTCCCGATTTTAACTCGAGTTGTTAGGGGGAATACACTCAGGAATATGCGAGAATGTGTATTTCACATCTGGGCGAAAATCGCAAATGGGTCGCCCAAATATTGCTCAGGCGTTCAAACACCACTCGCTGTTGCCAGGCCCAAATTGGCTAGACAGTGTCATAGGTTGATAACTGATAGGCTAATAACTGGTAATTAGTCTTGCAGCAGAGTACACAACAGAGTTTACGAACCGGGGAAGTAGATTAACGTGCTCTGGGCATCGTGGGGAAAAAAAAGTAGAGATTCAGTACTTCCACTCAAATTTCGTAAGCTCTGGTGTTTTTCAGAAGCGATCACTCCCATATAGGCATCATGGGATTACGGAATGCATGCGATGATTACTTATATATAT
>JAECUM010014940.1:0-47705 GCA_016617855.1 Megalonaias nervosa | reverse complement strand
AGAGAGAGAGAGAGAGAGAGAGAGAGAGAGAGAGAGTTATGGTCGGTGGTACTGTTACTAGAGCAAAATAATGACTTACATCAGCTTTAAATATATTAAAATATTTTAATTACCTCTTGTTGGTTCGTCATTTCGCTTAGTTTCTATTCCACATTAATTTCCATGAGCCGGTAGGTGAATGGCTTAGTGTTCATGTGAATGACGTAGCTAACTAAGTGTTGGTAGTGCCCTACTTTATTAAAACCATCTTTCATGTTTATGTAACGCCGTATCCGGGCTACAATATTTTTGGGTCCTCCTGTCTAGCTTTTGATTAGAAAGAATAACACAAGACCGTATAAAATAAACATCGAAAGTATTTATTTGTAAATTACCTTAAGGACAAGAACAGGTGGACATAGAATTACTGAATGTCAATACAGTTACATATACATAAATATTTAAGATTTAATACTAAACTTATGTAAACCAGAGAATCACGGGAGACAAAGGTGATGGACTCCCGTGGGGGAAGGTGCAATGGAGCTTCAAATATAATTGCACCTTCTCCACCTCTCAGTGGACTCCAAAATATATTTGTAATGATTTATATCACATAGAATTCACGTCATGGAAGTACAAGAAAGAGTTGCTTAAGTCGTGGCGGTGAATAAGGTGAAGGTGAAACATTAACCTTCAGGAGCTGAAGGTGCTGAATATCATAAGGTGAAGGTGCAACGCGAGTTCGCCTTCTAACGAAGGTGAAAAGTGACGATTTAGTAGCGACTTAACATTAATCTACTAATATATCAGTTCCTGAGGGAACAATATATATGTTTCCCAGGATTATATAGATTGTAATGATCTTTCGCCTTTACTTACATAGGTTAATTGCAGTGATAATTCACCGAAGGTGAAATCATTTCAACCAATAGGGTAGCAGACGTCACCTCATGAATAACAAATAACTTCTGGAATTGCCCGTAATGTCAAACAAGCATATCAAATTTCATTAGGTACTAACCATTGCAACTTGACTATGTCTATCTAACATGGCCTGAGACATTCTAGAATTGATGAAATGGTTACAACGTCACCCGATGATTTACTTTCGTCTGCTCCAAACGCTGGACAGGCTAACAGTGAAGCTCTACATTACATGTATGTGGTGCTATTTATACAAAAAGGTCATGTGACCAATAGCCAATCAGATTCCATAGTTCTCGCTGTCCAAAAGAGTGAAAATGGCGGATTAGTATGTATTGGCAGCGAGTGCACAGCAAAACATTGGAATTATGAAATAAATTGACCATGTCCTGATGGAATTATACATGATACAAGGTAATTTCATTATACTGATATGACTAACAAGTAAAATATGCACAAAATAATCATACAAGGTTACAATACATACCGAATCGGTTTATTACATGGTGTGAGTCTGCGTGTTTCAATACACACTGCAGGTAACAAAATTCACTTGCTAAACGCTGAAAGACGTGTCCTGGTTAAGTACTTTATACATATTACCATATATAAAGAAAACCTCTCATCTATGAAATGATGCATAGTAATATTACACTGTAAATTCGTAATGGAGGTAATGTTCATTACATTTAAATCATAAGTGTGTATTATATTGATTTAATCAATGTGAAGGAAAATAGAAACTAAAAAAGGAAACGATCAATTTATCAATATGCAAGAGTGATTGTGAATAGCCACAAAAGGCATAGAACTACATTTTGTAGCGGACACACTCGGTGATGTGAGGAGGTCATTCACTCGCTCAATACACAGCTGCCTGCAGTAAATCTTAACTCCGTTCAAAGGGCAAATATATGTATTTGTATGTGATATAAATAAAATATAATGTACAGTATGTACGCTGTATCAATGATATATCACTCGTTGTATAAATTTTTCACTAAAAGGAAACTCGGCAAGCCTTGTTTCCTTCTAATGAAAAATTTATACATCTCGTGGTATATCATTGATACAGCGTAGACTGCACTTTTATAGATAATTGGGAGTAGAATTTACTTGTCAAAAATATCTAGGATTGTTGGGAGATAACGATCTTTGTTATATAATCACTATGCTTAGAGTTGGAAACTTGCCAATCATAGGTAATACCGGAAGATATGAAAGTATCTGCTATGAGGAAAGATTGTGTCAAATTTTTAACGCCAACATCGAAAATGAATTCCATTTTATTACTGCCTGTCCGCTGAAGTAGTATACAAATAGGCAGATCTGAAACCAAACCGAGAATTATCCTATACAACTTTCTATTTTGTAATTTTATTAAGGAGTCATTTTCAGCTCAAAATAAGACTAAAAATATTTTATTGGAGTGGCCAGAAATTTTTTTTCGATCTTGGAGAGGAGACCCCACCCCTCTACCAAAAATTGGAAAGATGATCCTAAACCAAATGTGGATTCTGGACCAGAACTCCAAGGGCCTGCTGGATTAACTTTTTTAGTGATAAAATATTTTTTTTCCAGTATAATAAGAGGCTGATCCTCAACCAAAAGCGGATTCTGGACCAGAACCCCAAATTTGTCGGAGAAAGAATAAACTTTTTTTGATAGAAATTTCATATTGAACAATGAAATATTTTATAATATGGGATATCCGTCAACGTCAATCCGACATGTTGGATTTGATCTAACAAACAAATTTTGTAAGAGATTTGATTCACCTCATGCTATACTGGCATAAAACCTAAAATAATAAGCGACTGTATTAAAAAATATTGCAGTTCATATGGGTCAATATGGTTATTCGCAACTGAAAATGATGGTTGGTCAGACATTCATGGACAATATGGTTGATATTTTATTTGATAATGATATTACTAAAGCTAAAAGTCAAAAATAAACAGCTACTGTTGTAACCATATTTTATGATAATCTTTTTCATACCTGCTGACTCTCATTGGTAGGATATCTGTTAACATACTGTCAATAATACGAAACTCGCGTATTAAATCGTCCATATCATATTTTACACCTCGCAAATAAGATCGTATCTGATCAAGTAATTTTTTGTAAGTGATACTTGCTGTTTTACAAGAATTTTTTTTGTTTCAAGTTTGGGTTCAATCTTTTTTACAAGTGTTGAAAGAGAGACACCGACACCAGATATTATTAACAAAAACGGATTTAATAATGCTGCACTTGAGATTATACCAGAGCTAGTCATTAACAATAGTAAATATGATATTGCTGGAAGTATTCTACGGTAGTATTTATAACATTCTTTTACACACCAGAGGTTTTCGTGATAAAATTTGTAATATTGTACTAGTGAGTCAACATCTTGTTTTGGAATTTCTTCTGAAATGTGATTGAAATCGATGATATGTTTTTTCATTATACAATATTTTATACAAAGACAAAAGTTCTAGTACCAGCAATCGAATCAAGAAACTCACGAAATTTATTATTGTTAGGATCAGCTATAAAAATTCTGTATTTGTCATAAACATCTGCCGAAGTATCCTTATATCGTTCATCTGTTAGTATCTCATTTTTCTTTAACCAAGCGTATGAGTCAAAAGTATTTCCTACTTCATGTTCATACAAATCCGTTTCATTCACCAAATTACTGTAATCGCTTTCTCTTTCATCAATGTACCTTAATACCAAGCTTTACTGATCTAACGTGAAATTTTTGAGAACAAGATGTTGTCTGATAATTGCATATGCGACCACGAAATTTGCTAGCGTTAATTTTTTGAGTGATTTTAGTCCAATAATGTTAAAACCATTAACAAAATTTACTCTAAGCCATAATTTTTCATATTGTTTTGTGAATATTTTCTCGACTTCATTGTAATAATTTCGTAATGACAATTGTCTAGAGCGCTGGATTGATGGAAATGGAATATCATCCGCATCATCTATATCGAAATAAGTATCAGGCTTTGCTACCAAACTTGTTTGATCTACTTTATCGAAAAGCTTTTCTCGCTCAATATCATTAAGATCACTAATTTCATCGTCAAAAACTTTGATTATCTTTAGAGCTCTTCAACAATAATCGGATAAAATTCTGGGTCTTTTTTTCGCATCATTGGCAAAATTGCATTTGAGTATGCTTTAATAATTAACTCTGTGTCTGGTGTCATAGTAACTATTTTAATTAAAGTTTCTTTGTCGTGGTAGTACGTACCGAGATACTTAAAAATGTTTCGTTTTGAAAAGCTATTATATAACTTTTTGTTTCTTTTTATTCCTATTATCACAGATTCCGCTTATTTGTCGAGATAATCATAGCTAGCGTTTACTAGATTTTTTTCATCTTCTCTTTCACCATAAGCTCGTTTTTTATTAAGTCCGATTTTATTATCAAATCCAAATTTCCAAAATCAAGCTAGAGCAATATTTTTTCAACAGGATTTCAACTTGTTTATGTTCTTCTAGACAATCATCAGGATAGCAGTATCTTTTTATCGCTTCAAAATTTTATATTGCTTCTTTTAGTTGTGGTCCCCGCATATACATAACAGGAACAAATTTTTTTCTTCTTCTGACAATGGAGAATTTATCATTGGAATTGAAAAACTTTTTCTGGCATTTATCGCACGTACCGCTAGTGAATCATCTCCAACCTTTTTGGCGGCGTTAAAAATATAATCATAAAATTCTCTCGCAACGTCTATAAACCGTTGTGTTGTCATTATTTTATAGCATTAGATTAAATTTGATCATCAGGTGTATATATTTGAAATGCTGTTAGTCCTGGAAATGGATGTTCAGCAGCAAAAACATTAACCCGAATATATAAGTACTTGTTGACACTATTTTCTTCTGGGATTGTAAAATATTGTACTGTTGAAATATAAGTGTCTGTTGTACTATATAATGTTGTCCAATCGATATCATTGTTTGATCCTTCCAATTGCCAATTATAAATTCGGCCAACACTAGAGTTTAATCTGCCGCGCAAATGAAATTGCCAAATAGCAACTGCAGTGGGACATCTAATTTTAATCCAAAAGTTTTCAACTTCTCCGTTGGTTGTCCACTCATGTCTATCAGAGAAAGCGTAATAAGGATAATTTTCAGGATAAAATGATGATGCGCTTACCTCAAACCCAACTCGGTTATCACTTTCTCTGTAAAGTGTTGGAATATAGCCAACATTATTTTTAATTCGTTTTATGTCACTAGACAGACTATCAACATACACTTTATTTGTCAGATCATTAAGGTTAACTGGAACATATGTAGTAGTTATTTTTTTGTCTTTCATGTTTATGTTGCCTGTCACTGGTCCACCAGATTTCTTAAAATATGGGGTAAGTTCGTCCTTTAACTGAGCATAACTAATAGCATCAGCATCTGCTTGTGGTGAGGTTGTTGGTAGTCCAGTTATTTTTGAGTTATTGCACATTGTAAGGTTACCTGTCATTGTGTCACCAGCTTTGTTAAGTTTATTATCGTCAACAGATTTTAGTTGTGCATAACTTACAGCTTGTGTTTGATTTAAGTTTTCTGGCGGATATGCAGTCTCTAAATTTATAATTTTTTTACTCGACATGTTAATATTACCTATAACCGTTCCGCCGATTTTATCAGGTTTGTTATCATCCACATACCTCAGCTGTGAATAACTTACCGCTTGTGCATGATTTAAATTTGCAGGTGGATACCTGGTCTCCAAATTTATTTATTTTTTTCTGACATATCTAAGTTACCGCTTAAAGTTCCGCCTGTCAGTGACAACTTATTATCGTCGACGGATTTTAGTTGTGTATAACTCACTGCTTGAGTTTGATTTAAGTTTGCTGGTGGATATCCAGTCTCCAAATTTATAAAATTTTCCTGATATATCTAAGTTTCCGCTTAAAGTTCCGCCTATCAGTGACAACTTGTTATTATCCACATACCTCAACTGTAAATAACTTACCGCTTGAGTTTGGTTTAAGTTTGCTGGTGGGTATCCAGTCTCCAAATTTATAATTTTTTTCCCTGACATATCTAAGTTGCCGCTTAAAGTTCCGCCAGATTTTTCTAGTTTATTACCGTCGAAGGATTTTAGTTGTGCATAACTAACAGCTTGTGTATTAACAACATTTATTGGCGGATAATCTGTTTCTAAATCTATTACTCGCTGATTTGACATGGACAGGTTTCCTATCATTTTATCACCAGTTTTTTTTTTTTTAAATATCCGGATAAATCAACAGTTCCGTTTGTTATTGTACTTACAGCCGACGAATCTCCTAATGTTGTTCCAAATTTTGTATAATAGCTCATTATTTATTTAATATAACATAAAATGCATAACAAACAATGGCAAAGTTAACGACAACGTCGTCACCGATACTAAATTTTGATACAGAGCGGTTGGTGAAACATAAACATAACAATGAACTTCCAGATTGTCATTATCTTATTGTTAGACGAACTGGGTCGGGAAAAACAAATTTGCTTATGAATTTACTGCTGGGCGATAATTTTAATTACGATCGAGTTCATATGTATACAATTAATCCACAGCAAGATAAGTACGACCTACTTAACGAATATAATAACAAACTTCGTGATGATCTTGATGCTGGTGAAGATTTTTTTATTATCAGACAACCAGAAGATCTTGTTCCAGTTAATCAACTTGATTCGTCCGAGCATAAGATCGTAGTTTTTGACGATATTCCGCTAAATAATGAAGAGATGAATGAAATAAAATCATATTTTTCACTGTCACGTTTATTTAGCCTAAGGTTTTTATAATGTTGACAGATTTATTCGTCGAAATACTGGTTGTTTTATCTAATTTCCGGGACTGGACAATGTTGACGTTAGAAATATTGCAAACGAGCAATGTGGCGACGTAACGAAAGATAAATTTATTGAACTTTATCATAAAGCGATAAATATAACTTTTTCTTGTTTGATAAATTAACACATGATCCAACTAAAATGTTTCGTTTTTGTATTGAAAATTATCTGCAGTAAGTTTATATAATAAAATGGAAAAACGAGCAAAATACAGAAAACATATAGAAGATCTAAAAAAAACTTGCTCAATCTCAAGCAGCATTTAAGCAGCGAGTACAGCAAGCACGACGCGGACAGGTAACTGCTGCAGAAACAGCAGCCACAGTTCTCAAACCAGTTACTGAAGCACTACTTGGAAAACAACCTGAAACTAAACCGCTGTCAGAAGAAGAAGTTAAGCGACTACAGGAAAAAGGTTTAATCGGATTAGTCAAGGAACAAGAAGAAGAAGAAGCTGCTGCAAAAATTATTGGTAGGTCTGACGAGGAAAGAAGAAGATTATCTAGAGGTCTTGCAAGACATATTGCTGATCCTGTTGCTAGACAAGCTGAAATAAGACGACTGTTGAATAATCCACTTGAATTTGAACGAAGATTAGCAGAACTAACTTCACTTGAGATCAGAAATCTTGTAGCACGATTGTCAGAAAAATTAGAGGATATTGAAAGAGAACAAAAAGATATTAGTGAGAGAACGATAAAGTTTTTAGATGTTGAAGAACAAAGACGATTTTATAGAACAAAAGCATATAATAAAATAACTGATGATAATTATAATGAATTTTTAAAAGAAAATGATATAAATGATATTGATAATATAAAAAATTGGTCGAAAAAAAGGTATGATAAACTTATTGCCGATTTAGATAAAATAATTACGAATGGCTCTGCTTCTAATATTGAATTAGAGAAAGTTACGAAAGACAAAGAAATGACTGAACTTTCTGATAAAATTAGAGCCGGTGTTATTGCTGGAGTATTTCATAGAACGGCAGATGAGAACAGACCAACAGGTTTTGGTAAAGGTTGGACTTTTCATAGGAAATTTAAGATAAATGATGAAAATCGCATAAAAGATGCTAAAAAACTAAAAAAGTATTTCAGTTCTAATATACCAGAGATTGAACAACCACTAGTTATATCGCCAGGGGAAGCTGAAAGTAAAATAACTGGAACAGGTGTAAAAATATTTACATCAACTGCCGAAATGATTGGCAGATTAATGCTGTTGATATCGTCAAAGGAAGCGAGAAATGTTGGCGCTGAAATTGATAATGAAATTATTGATATACTTGATCATTTAAGATCGGAAAATTTATTAACATCTGATGAATACGAAACTTTACACCTTGATTTGATATAAACCAAGGCGACTTAATTTTGTAAAAATATAATAAATAACAATGTCAACAACATTATTACTAAACTCTAGTACAGCTAACGCGAAAGATAGCGCACATTTTTCAGTAAATTATATTCCACCGGTACAGCTTGATACTGAAAACAGTACGAAATTGGACTAATTTCATGTACGTGTTGGCATTCCATGGCTAACGTAAAAACTGGAGTAAACGATGAATTTACGTTTTATTCTACCCCCAACAGAGTCACTGGGGCATTTATAGTTAAAATTCCGCAAGGAGCTTACAACGTAACTCATTTAAATAAAATAATACGCGAATTAATAACATATGTAGATACAGGAGACTCTGACAATTTTGAACTAACACCAAATTATAATACTTTACGCGCCAGAATAACATTAAAAAATGGTATGATGATAGATTTTTCATCAGCAAAGAGCATAGCGTCGCTGATTGGATTTACTCATAAAAGATATGGATCTAAAGCAGGACAAACTAAAACACATGAACTGCCAGTAAATATAACCGACGTAAACACAATATTAATAAATTGCTCCATTGCATCTGGATCTTACTCGGCCCAGGGCAGTAAAGGACAAACGATATATAGTTTTTCGCCAAACGTTCCATCGGGATCGCTCATGCAAATTAGTCCGCGGCAAGTTATTTATTATCCATTAAATGCTGAAAATCAAATAACGAGTATAAATATGCAGTTGACAGATCAATCTGGACGACAGCTGGATCTGAATTACGAGGTTGTTACTTACTATTTACACTTACGCACACAATAGCTTTGCTATTGAATTCGGTTTTATGCAAACTCAGATATAATGAAACAAAAACAATTTTACCGAATAAAAATAGTTGGTGGATTTTTGGGAAATATATTTACTAAAATTATTGAAAATGTTCCGGGAATAGCGCATAAAGTTGCACCAATTGCACTAGACGCATCAAAAGCTTTTGCAACTGGAGCCGCATCTGCTGCTGGAACTGCGGTGGGACAAAAAATAACTGATAAAATTAAAGGCGAGAAACCACCGGTTTCTGCAACAATCAAACAAGTTATATCAGAAATAGCTCCAACAAAAGAGACTCAACGTGCTATGATAACAAGAACAAAAAAACTTTTATCACCAAAGGGCGAGCAGATTATACAAAAGTTAATATCTAAAGTAACAGCGCCGCAATAAAATTATGTAATCTAATAAATAAAAAATGTCTGTCAAAAATTATCTCGATTTAACAGAAACTTATGACAAGGACAACACCGTAGCAGAATTTGAATATATTGAGTATCTCAACGAAAATTCTAATGAACCAAATAAAACCGGTGTTAGAACATTTAATACCCGAGATGAAGATGTGTTTTTATTACCTCACAAGGCAATGTTGGAAGTTCGTGGTCAGATTATGACAGTAGCTAATCCACCTGTTGCAATTGCAGCTAACGCAGAAGTAGCTCTTATAAATGATGGCTGGTGTTTATTTAAAAGTGCCAGATATCAGCTGGCCAATCAAACTGTTGAGGATATTTCAAGTCACCTGCAAGTTGCAAGTATCATCTTAAATACTATTTCGTTTTCCGACGATTACTCTAGATCAACTGCAACTACGATGATGTGGTTTAAAGATACTGGACGTGGTTTAGCTGAATTAACCGAACTTTTCTCGAAAGGTGTTTTATTGCACGGAGATGATGCCGCTGCAGATCTTATAATTGTAAGAACTTTTCTTATTGTTAATGCAGCCGCTCTATGTATAGCCGCACCAGCTGCAGACGCTAATGTAGACGTTGTACGAGTCTCGCTTATTGCCACTTGTAATAATCTTGGTATAACACCACCAGGTGAGGCTGCGAACGCTGTTGCAATGTTAGATTTAGTTAACGGGACAATTAGCGTAAGAAATGTACGTTATAATGAAGGTTATGCTAAGAGAAAGGCACTTGCAGCAGGATCACGTCAAATTACAATGATGCTGCCGTTAAGTACGGTATTTGGCTTTTGTCGCGATTATAATAAAGTATTTCGTGGAGTTAAACATACACTTATATTAGATCGAGCAGAACAAAACGACTGCCTATTTCGAGATGGCGGAGCTGATGTACAGTTTATCATAAACAAACTTGCGCTGTGGATGCCGCGAATAACACCATCAATCACTAAAATGTCAGAATTAAATAATATGCTTGAGAAACTCTCAAACAAAATTCATTTTCAGCAACATAAAATATATCAAACAGCAGTTCCAAATACTATCGACTACACATGGCGAGTCACAACAACATCAAGCGAACAGCTGCCGAGGCAATTATTTGTTATATTTCAACGGCAAGCGCAACGTGGTAACCAACAACAAAATAACGCAATATTTGATAATGCCGATGTTAGACGAATACATGCTAGACTAAATTCAAAGCAATATCCAGAACGAGCGATAGAATGCAATTTTGCAGATGACGCTAATAAAAATATTACTAGACCTTATATGTATTTTATGGACGCGATGCAAAAATATCAGGATGTTGGAGACGGATCTCAGATATCAGTAGAGGAATTTCGTACACTTTATCCAATATTTTATTTTGATGTTAGTAAACATAGCGAGCGAGCAGTTGATTCGACAGCTGATATTGAAATTACTTGGACACTCGGAGCAGCTCCAGCAGCACAGTTGTACGTGTACGCGTTAGTGATCAGCGACAGATCTGTTACAATTGACTCTGTCGGAGGTAAAATGACGATAGAAGTTTGAAAAACTTTGAGTTTAATCTGTAACTTTAATATAAGATGACAAAATATATTGTAAAAGAAATACATTTGACTGATGGTCAAGTTCAAAAATTAGCAGCTGCTATTGCAAAACAGAGGCAGGTATCATTAAAAGTCGACAGCAATAAAGTCGCGGGTATTTTAACAAAATTAATGTTAACCGAAAAACAAGTAAATAAGCATAACCGCGGCAAACCTTTTGTTTTAAATTTAAGTGCCACACAAATAACTGCGATGTCAAAAATTGGCGGCTTCTTCGGTCCGGCACTATCAGTAATGGCCAGAACGTTAATACCTAAAATTTTGCCGGTGTTAGGTACATTAGGACTAGCAGCAGCGTCTGGAGCAGTATCTGGCGCAACGAAAAAGGCAGTTCAGGGCAGTGGTATTGTTGGCAGTGGTATAAAGAAAATTTTCGTTTAATGTTTTAGTTTAATGTTTTGTTTAATTTTTTAGTTTAATGTTTCGTTTAATTTTTTAGTTTAATGTTTCGTTTAATTTTTTAGTTTAATGTTACGTTTAATTTTTTAGTTTAATGTTTCGTATGAATGTCGATGGTAACAAAATTGTCAATTTCTTAGTTTAATTTTATGTGACTGATAAATATAATGCCACGACGAAGAAAAACAACAACGAAAAAAAGACACCGCGACGTCGAAGAACAACCGAAGGAGGATTTATTCCAGTAGCTCCACTTTTAGCGGGACTAGCGAGAAGTCTACTGCCAAATCTGCTTGGAATAGGACGAGGACTAACATTACCGGGCACAAGGAGATAAAATCTCCTGCGACGTTGAAAACGTCTGCGTTAAGTAACTTTGATATACTTGATAAGCTAAAACAAGTAAAAAATTTCCACGGAGTTTATTCCAAAGATGAACTTGACGCGACACCGTCGCTAGGTTCGTGTGTGATAAATATACAAGATTTTGATGACGGATCTGGCACGCATTGGGTAGCATTTTATAATAACAATTACTTTGACTCGTTTGGAATTCCACCGAGCGATGCAATAAAAAAATATATGTCTAGAACGCTAACGAAAGTAATTAATTACTAGTCCAATCAACTTCAACCTATTGGAACATCAACTTGTGGATATTATTGCGTGATGTTTATGAAACAGATGTCCGCGAGTTTGCAGAACTCTGCCTCAGATTTTTTAAATTTATCTTACAATTTGACAAGCATCCTTCTTACGCCAATGATGAGATTGCAATTAATTTTGCCAATTTTGCCTAGAAAATCTCTAGAGTTTTTCCCAATTTTATCTAAATTGCAAATATATAATGTCAACATATTGTCTCAAATGTAAAACTAAAACAGAAAATATCAATGAAACAACAGAAAAAACAAAGAACAACAGGATGATGCTGAAAAGTATTTACGCAATTTGTGGAAAAGAAAAAGTATGTTTTTAAAGAAATTGTCCGGAGCCGGATGTACTGACGTTGTCAGGGATGTTATTTTAGTAGACGATTGAAAACAAATATTTAATAAGTAGACGACTGAAAGTTATTATTGTAAAAGTTATTTTAATATAATGATATGCAAGTGCGATTCTGACAGAGATTTATATCTCGAGCAAAATAAAATTGTCACATACTGTCAACAATGTAACAACAGAGAAATAATTGGAACAGGTATAGATATACATAAAGTAATTGGCAAATTGCCGAAACCAAAAAGACGGTTGGACATTGCCAGGCCATAAATACATTGGACCTTATAATCCGCTTGATAAACAACTTGATGAAAGCGATAATCCGCTGCCAGGACAAGAACCTTACAATCAAGTTTATGAGATAGCAATGCGCCATGATATCTGTTACCGTGATCACGAAAACTCAAAATCAGACTGTGATAAGGTAATGTTGGACGAACTTCGTGATATGAAACCAAAGGGATTAAAAGAAAGGGTTGACCGAAAGTTGGTGCAGGGTTTTATTGGAGCAAAATATAAATTCGGGCTTCGAAAGCCTCGTCTCGGGGAGTCTCGACTTGGAAAGCCTCGTCTTGGACAATTATATGATGATCTTGAAGCGACAACGTCGCTAGCGTCAGAGCTACACAAACCTAAAACAAACGTTTCCGCGACATAAAGTTGTCGCAAATGCCGTTGACGATATCTGGGCGATAGATTTAGTAGATGTGTCAAATCATGCTGAATTTAACGATAACAGAAGATATCTTTTTAATGTCATAGATGTTTTTAGTAAATATGCTTTTAGTGTGCCAGTTTCAGACAAGACAGGAACGTCAATAACTGATGCGCTAAAACAAATAATAACAACTACAGAAAGAAAACCAAATAAAATCTGGACTGATCACGGAGCAGAATTTTTTTCATAAAAATTTCGAGCAGTTTTTGCTCCAAAATAACATCAAAAAATATGTTACAGGAAACAAAGGTAAAAGCGTTGTCGTCGAACGATTTAATCGTACACTAAACGAAAAAATCCATAAGTATTTATCAGCTAAATATACAAATAAATATATTGATAATTTACAAAACATTGTTGACGAATATAATAAAACGAAACACCGAACCACTAAAATGTCGCCAAACGACGCAACTGAAAATCCGATATTGGCGAACGAAAACATGTACCGAAGACATAAATTTAAAGTTGGTGATCGAGTTAGAATTTCTCTGACAAAAAAAAAACATTTGAAAAAGGATTTACTCCGAACTGGAGCGAAGAAGTATTTGTTGTTGATAAAGTACTTTTAACAATACCTGTAACATATGCGCTAAAAGATTTATTGGGTGAGCCTATAACTGATAGTTTTTATGAACAAGAACTTCAGAAAACTTCCCAAGACGTATTTGTTATTGAAAAAGTTATCCGAAAACGCGGCAACTAGTGTTTAGTTAAATGGAGAGGATACAGCGATAAATTTAATAGCTGGGTGCCAACTCGGTCGATACAAACTTAGAATTTTCTCAATTTTGTGCAATAATGTTATTATAAATTTGTTCTTATTTCACAAGTACAGATTTACATTTAATAGTTTTACATAACGAAATTAAATATAATTTTCTTGCGTTATCAACTGGCATTAAATTAAATATTTTAACAAAAATAAAATCATATTTTATATTTCTTTGATGACCAGTTATTTTCAGATTTAAAATAGGTTTGATAAGCTGCCAAAATATTTGTTGTTCAGCAACAGTAAAATTAAATTTTATTATTTTTTTTAGCAATGTGATATTTAACATTATATCGTCCAGCTGTTGGTCTGATGTAATTTTTTCTGACAGCGACAGCAACTACTTCATCATCGTCATTGTTGTCGTACAAAATATCATCTTCGCTATAACCAGCAGATTTGTCGTTAGTGATTGGCAAAATTACTTGTAATTTTGTGGCGATATAATCTTCTGAATATATATCAGCAAGTCTTTTCATCAAGTTCATATTATAATATACTTTTATCTAATTTATAATAATAATGGCCAGCGAAACGAAATCTCCCGATGTTAAATATCATCAAAAAGTTAATATATTAAATTACAAGGAACTAGCCGAAGCAGCTCGAAAGTGTCTGTCGGGTTATAGTGCATATTTGGTTAACGTGAATATAATGCAAGGCGAGTCTGATAAAATTCTCCTAACAACGGCAGAAAAAAATAAACTTAATGAAAGTTCATTTTTAACATTAAAATTTGATAAAGATGATATTTTGATGTTTGCACATAATTGTCTTACTAAAACCGAGCTAAGAAACATCATTGATCGTCATATCTGAAACTAAATCTATCAAATGTCATATCGACGTTGCTGTTTTAGTTTTGCCGTCAGCGATAAATTTTATTCTAGCTGGATTAATCTTATGATATTTTGCAGCGGTTGTGATCGATTTAAATTTCATTTTTTCTCCAGTTTCAAGATTTACTGAAATAACTAGTTTAACCTTACTAAAATCATTATTTCCAGTATTTCCTCTTCTACTATTTTCTTGATATGTTACCAAATCTAAATTTTCAATGCGATTGTCAGATTTAATGCTGTTGATGTGATCAATAACTAAATTATTTAAAATAGAGTCATTAAATGTTTCGTACACAAATCTGTGACTGTAATAACAAACTTGTTCAGTTTTATTTCCACGTACCATTACATGTAAATAACCACTGTCATGCAAATTTCCAACAACTTTTTTTGTTTAACTATTTCGCATAATTCCTTTGTCAGATGCCTCATATAAATCAAATACTTTATGAGGCTGAAACTCATTCTGTAAAGCTAAATTCTCAATATTATCATCTGTAATCGAATTATTTACTTGATAGACTCGCTGTCCTTCTGGAATGTCCCCGCAAAAGAAACTATAAATAAAATCTTTTCTAAACATTTCGGTGATATCTGTATCATCTCCTTTTACTGAAATTATCATACCAGCCGGAGTTGGTTTTCCTACAGATGTTTTAGATTTTATACAAATAACCGAACCAAGTGCATTTGCAGCATATAAGTTGTACTTTGGGTGAACGTGATAAGTTTCTTGCTCTTCCGCTGTCATTCTGATATATCTCAAAATTTCTGTCATTATACTATAGGGATTTTATATCTCTAATTGAAAAATAAGTAAAAAGAAATCAATTAAATATAAAAATACTATATATAATGTTAAAATTGCGCGATATTGCTAAAAAGAGCATTATCAAAACAGAAAAAAATTGCTACAGCATTCTCAGGATATGACAACAGTTACAAATTTGATAATCAAAGTGTTTTAGCAAATTTTAACTCTGCAAATTTATATCATCTTTTACAGCCTGTTGTATCTAAGGAACTTGAAGCTCACAAAAGTATCAAGCTAATAGTTCAGTATCATATGATTTTATCAAAGTTACATGCAATCGAAAAAGATATATTTGATATAGTCTTTGAAAACACAAGTTTCGACAGCGAAATTTCAGAACCATATCTAACAGCTAAATCACGAAAAATATTAACTGGAACAAATATTGCCACAGTCGCCGTTGAAATACACCAAGAAATAAATAAAAAAATTGGAGGAATTTACTTCATCTGGATCAGGTTGGAAATTTGAAATGATAAAGGAAGTTTTAATTCATACAGCAAAATATAACGTACTTCGAGGTAGCAGCGCTAATAGCGTTGGGTATGTTGATCTTCCAAAAAAATTAAAAACAAAAAATGCTGTATAAATGTCAAAAACAACGACGACCAATGTTTTCTTTGGTCAATTTTGTCGGAGAGACATCCACAGAGTGACCACAAGGACCGAATTGAAAAGTATTTGCAATACAAAGACGAACTAGATTTTAACGGAATAACTTTTCCAGTGGCAGAAAATCAGATACCAAAGTCTGAAAAACAAAACAATATTTCAGTAAATGTTTTCGGACTAGATGAGCGAGAAAATGTTTACCCAAGGTATATTTCAGAGACTGCTACACAAAAGACAATAAATTTATTATTTTATAAAGGACATTACGTTTGGATAAAAAAAACTTTAACGGCTTAGTTGGCGGACAGTATAATAAAAATAAAAAAGAAATATTTCTGTTACAGATGTTTGCAGGGTTTTTCTAAGGATGAGAAACTACAGGAACATATTAAATACTGTATCAACGTTCAAAGAATAACTATGCCCGGCGAAAAAGAAAAAGTCTTAAAATTTAAAAATTACGATCATAAACTAAATATACCTTTCGTTATTTATGCGGATTTCGAGTGTTTACTCGTTCCAGTAGCTGGCGCTGAAAATAATCCTAATAAATCGAGTACAAGAAAAATACAGCAACATGTTCCTTGCGGAGTAGCTTATAAAGTAGTTTGTTGCGTCGACGATAAGTTTTCATGTCCGATTAAGTTATATAGATGCAAAGATAGTGAATCTGAAAGTCCGGCGGTATGGTTACTAAAAATCTGATAGATAATGTTAATAAAATTTCTAACAAATAATTAAGACAGCTCCAATGAAAATAACGCCTAAGCAACAACTTGAATTTAACGAAGCGGTTAAATGTCATATTTGCGAAAAAATCTTTAGTAGACCCCAACGGAGTCCGTGAGAAAGTGCGCGATCACTGTCATCTGACCGGTCAGTATCGTGGGGCAGCTCATAATAATTGTAATTTAAAATTTCATGCACCAAAGTTTATTCCTGTCGTTTTACATAACTTTCGCGGCTATGATAGTCATATCATTGTAGAAGCTTTTGGCAATGAGGAAATTAAATCTAAACTAAAACTAAATAATAAGATAAAATGTATTTCAAATAATTTTGAAAAGTATGTCAGTTACTCTCGGAAAATTACGTTTTATTGATAGTCTGCAATTTATGGCAGCATCATTGGATGAACTTGCAAAAGGTTGTAGCACTTTTAATAATCTGCGAAGATGCTTTGGTGAAAACTACGTCGATCTGACAAAAAAAAGGTATCTTTCCGTATGAGTATTTCAACGACTGGAGCAGATTTAATGAAACTTCTCTGCCCGACAAAGATAAATTTTACTCGCAGCTCAAAAATGAAGATATTACAGACGACGAGTACAAATATGCACAAAATATTTGGAATAAATTTAGTTGTAAAACATTTGGTGATTATCATGATATATATTTGAAAACAGATGTTTTGTTACTAGCAGATGTTTTTGAAAGTTTTCGTCGAGTAAGCTACAGCAATTACGGACTAGATCCTTGTTGGTATTATTCTGCTCCCGGGCTGTCGTGGGACGCTCTACTAAAAACAAGCAAAATAGAATTAGATCTCTTAACAGACGTCGATATGTTTAATTTTATTGAAAAAGGTATCAGAGGCGGAATTAGTGT
This sequence comes from Megalonaias nervosa, assembly GCA_016617855.1. NCBI lineage: Eukaryota > Metazoa > Mollusca > Bivalvia > Unionida > Unionidae > Megalonaias > Megalonaias nervosa. The sequence continues at coordinate 29,979 of JAECUM010014940.1, read as the reverse complement.
TATAACAAAAAAATATGCAGTAGCTAATAATAAATATCTAAAAAATTATGATAAAAATCTCCCTTCGAGTTATATTACTTATCTAGTTTGCATCAGTTTGTATGGGTATGCATTGTCAGAGCCAATGCCGTGCGGTGGATTTTATTGGATATCTTCAGATCAATTTCTTAAAGAAACTGAAAAAGATTTTTCCGATGTCACTTATTTTGTTGAAGTTGATCTAGATTATCCTAGTTCGTTGCATGATCTACACAACGACTACCCATTTTGTGCAGAGTCGATGATGATAGATTACAGTTTACTATCACCCGAGCAACGAGCCATGACAACAGCAAAAAATTCGATCGTTAATAAGTTAGTTCCAAATTTACTAAATAAAAGAAATTACGTGATACATTACAAAAATTTAAAACAGGCAGTAGATGCTGGACTAATTCTGAGAAAAATCCATCGCGTACTAAAATTTAATCAGTCTAGGTGGATGTCAAATTATATTGACTTAAATACCAAACGTCGTGCTGTGGCTAAGACCGACTTTGAGAAAAACTTTTTTAAGTTAATGAATAACTCAGTTTTTGGAAAGACAATGGAGAACATTAGAAAAAGAGTTTCTATCAATATTGTAAATGATATAAATCGCAGAAATAAATTAGTCAACGATGATGGTTTTGTCAGCATGAAAATATTTAATGAAAATCTTGTTGCAATACAACGACGAAAGACAAATTTAAAGTTACATAAACCGATTTATGTTGGTGCAGCTGTACTTGATATATCAAAGTGGTTAATGTACGACTTTCACTATAATTTTACCAAAAAGCAGTGGCCAGATTCGGAGTTGCTATTTACTGATACAGATTCGCTAGTTTATAATATAAAATGTGAGAATGTCTATCAAGATATTTACAATAATAAAGATCTATTTGATTTATTAGATTATTCGACTAGTAGTGGATTTAATGATAATGCGAATAAAAAAGTTATTGGTAAAATGAAAGATGAGTTTATGTTTGTGCCGGTGAAAGAGTTTGTTGGACTAAAGAGTAAAATGTACGCTGTCATATTAGATGACAATAAACTTACAAAAAAAGCAAAAGGTATTCCTCGAGGATATGTGAGAAAGATGATGAATTTTAATGATTTTAAAACCGCACTAAACAATAATGTCAGTTTTATTAAGACAAATGTCATTAGAACGAATCTTCATAAGCTTGAAACTTATACGATTAGCAATTTTGATGATAAAAGATATTGCAAAAATGGAATTAATACTTTAGCACTTGGGCATTATAGAAGGGAGATAATACCGTTCCAGCTTGTTCTGGATTGTCGAACATAAATTGGTACGAATGTACTATATTGATTTTCAGACTGTCTGTAATAAAGCGCTGCTGGTGATTTTAGTAAGTTTGTCTGTTAAGTGATTTCCAGGCGTATTAGTCTGTCTATCTGTTTCTAAAGCCGTACTGAAACAGAATTCCCTGAATCTTTACAAACTTGGTAAAAACCCACCTATTGATTTTCAGACCTGCCTATAATGTACACAGCCGCACAGCCGCTTCGTTTTTCTGTATAAATAGCCGGTAATATATTTTAGATTTCGTTTTTCTGTACAAATGTAGGATTTCAGATTAACGTTTTTTCAGAATCAGAAAAATGAAATGCTATTCAAAATCAGAAAAAATAAAATGCTATTCACAATCAGGTAACTGGTAAGTATATAATAATTTCTCAAACATATATATGTAATCGGATTTCATAGCTCAGTGCAGGAATATTAAATTCTCGTACTGAAGGTCTGTGGTTCGATTCCCATCACTGGCATATGTCGGTGGGTATGGTTCTGGATTACCAAAAAATTATTTTAATTGGAGGTGCGAACCCCAACAGAAAAAATACACTCTCCCACCATGTAACCACGTGATGGGTGTACTTTTGCACTCAACTCGGGGTTATCACGGGGAGAGTGTACAAAATCTGTTGGACGTAGGTAAATCCCCCGTTTATGTTTGTATCGTCTCTTAGGATAAGTTTATGTATGTGCCGTCTCTTAGGATAAGTTTATGTGTTGTAGTGTCCAAAAATAAAGAGCAGGACGATGTGAGCTCGTGACCTTGTGACCTCACTGAAGGGTACCCACATAGGGACATTCAGAAAGAATGTTCGCCGGACAAAAAAAAGTCTTATAAGGTGCCTGTGGACCATAAGACAGATCTTTACACTAAAAAAAAAAGCCCTCTGAGTTCCTAAAGTTTCGGTTTCGGATATTTAGGAATTCTCCTGGGGGATATATGCTTTGAGTCCTGAAATAGACAGCCCTCTGAGTTTCTAAAGTTTCGTTTCGTTTAGGAATTAGTCGGGGGGGTATGTCTATTGAAAGGGACTCTTAGGACCTTATGAGCTTTACCGGTAGAAGGAACCCCAGTGGAATGGTAGACCGAACGTCATCGCTGCTGTTTATTTTTGTATAGCTTTTGAAATATCATTATCAAATAAAACATCAACCATATTGTCAATAAATGTCTGACCAACCATCATTTTCAGTTGCGAATTACCATACTGACCCATATGATATCCAACTTTTTTAATACAGTCGCTTATTATTTTAGGTTTTATGCCAGTATAGCATGAGGTGAATCAAATCTCATACAAAATTTGTTTGTTAGATCAAATCCAACATGTCGGATTGACGTTGACGGATATCCCATATTATATAATATTTCATTGTTCAATACGAAATTTCTATCAAAAAAGGTTTATTCTTTCTCCGACAAATTTGGGGTTATTAATACTTTTGGTTGAGGATCAGCCTCTTAGTATACTGAAAAAAAGTATTTTATCACTAAAAAAGTTAATCCAGCAGGCCCTTGGAGTTCTGGTCCAGAATCCGTATTTGGTTTAGGATCATCTTTCCAATTTTTGGTAGAGGGGTGAGGTCTCCTCTCCAAGATCGAAAAAAAATTTCTGGCCACTCCAATAAAATATTTTTAGTCTTATTTTGAGCTGAAAATGACTCCTTAATAAAATTACAAAATAGAAAGTTGTATAGGATAATTCTCGGTTTGGTTTAAGATCTGCCTATTAGTATACTACTGCTGTATTGAGAAATACGAAGAAAATACTTACCCACCTTTGTATATAAAAATCCAACTTTAGAAAAATTTAGGTCTTTTGTACATAATGATACTAGTAAAATTCTGATGGCTAATTTAGCAATGTTTACTATAAAAGCCTTAAAGATTAGAGAAACCGTTTTATCAACGACTCCTGCTACACAAGAGGTTAGATCAATATCACAAATCTTGCTCCTCGCCAGTTTTAGGGTTACCCTTACATCCGTTCGTTTGATTACTGTGCAGTATATACTTATATCTCACCTATATCCGAGAAAAGCAATAATTATTAGTTTCATGTATATTACTTCTTATATATACGATGTTGTTTTCTTACGCACTGTAACATCTTTTTGTACTGCATTATGTATGGATATGTATCATGGGCTAGTGGTCTATATTACAAAGACTATATATATATATATATATATATATATATATATATATATATATATATATATATATATATATATATATATATAACCTATATATATATATATATATATATATATATATATATATATAATGAAGGATCAGTAATATATGCTCGATGTAAGATCAATAATACATGCTTGATGCAGGATCATACATGCTTCATTGATAGCGTTAGTTTGGTATTTATTAGTAAGAATTAAAACAACCCCCAGTAATAACAGAGCAAGAACCGAAAACAAACGTCGGGCATAATGGCATAAATTTGTTTTCATGCAAGGATCAAGGAAAGGCTTCCTCTCCTTTAGAAAAAGACGTCCCATATAAACGTACAGTACTTAGAAGGAAACAATTTCCTTACCATTTGACCTAAACAAATTCATCCTCAGGGGGTGCACGCATAAACGCACACACACGCACAGATACACTCATATGTAGGCAATAAATATTTACATTTTGAAGCAAAATATCCAAGTTTATGAAAAGGTCAACAACAAAAAAAAAAAACCGCACATCATGCTAGAAGATTTAACTACATATCAAAAATGGAATCAAGCAGCCATAAATAAAGAGAACAAGTTCGTGTGTATATGCTTAGCAGGAAATAGACCTGCAGTGATGCTGTGTTAGATAAATTTCACATTTGCATGCTAAATAACACCCGAGTCTTATACAGGACACGCGGTACTAATGGTATGGAAAAATGGGAACCAGCCTGGAAATGGGTGAACATAAAATAGAGTATATATGGGTTTGGCTGGCCAGGATTGGTTAATAATGTAAGTTATGTTTTAGGAAAAGAATCTTTTGAGAGCTTATCCTAGTTGTAAGTGCAAAAAATAGAGACATTGTTTTATTGATGGAATTTCAGTCCTTTAACAGTCTTGAGTTTGGAACACTCAGTACCAAAATTAGCACCTGACACTTTGGGGCGGAATTGAAAGCACATGTTTCAAACACATGCAGGTCTAGAAAATACCGCGGCTCATATCCTTTCCTCTACACAGAAGCTGACATCCAGGTTTCGTCGATACTGATAAATATAGGTTTGATCATGAGCACTCAGAAATTTTAAGTTGTTGAATTTTTAATATCATGGTGTTTGCATAGGTTTACTATGGGAACTGAATTAGTACCGTGAGTCCTACAACTACCATTGCGGAAGTAAATTTGAATTCTGGTAAGTACTGGTAGAATATGATTTTTTTTTTTTTTTTAATTTTAACATCAGCAGATGAAGAGGTAACGGGAATGAGCCAAGGACCCTGTCGTTGCCAGAAGTGAAAGAGAGTCGCTGTGTCCACAAAGATAAAATATAATGAATTATGGGCAAAAATATATGCATTGGATGGTATCCCCATCACAAATATTTGGTTGCTTGCTTGCTTCATAACGACATTCCCTACACTTAAATGATTATATCATCCGAGCGAAAGAAGCTCTGTGCCCTTCCCAAGGACAGTCGACTAAGTGAACTACTGTCCCCATCCCCCATTCTACCCTCCCCACCCGAGTAACACAAACTAGAGATGTGCAATTAAGCGTGTAAGTATTGTTTGGACGGTATGACTGTTAAGCACTCTCAAGGAAGTCGTAGTTGGTGTTCTCAAAAACACCCATTAGTGTGACACTCCCAAAAGAGTAGTCTTTGTAATTACCAGGTTTCAACGTACTACCACTGTAATGTGTGAACTTTATTACTTTATCGTTATACTGATGTATACATGAAAATGGAAAATTGTTTTATAAGGGATTCCTTATGTGATGATATGCAACATTATTTGGTAGGACAAAGAAACGCGGTTAAACTGTCTGTTTGGTACAGCATCAGTAATGTCATCCATTTAATTAAGAAAGCCCGTAGAATACACAAGAAATTCCCATTTAGCTCAAAGTATTGTGAAATAAACAATATAACAAAGCCATCTGTGTCAAAACCGTGAAGTAAATTAAAAAAATTTTTTTTAAAAAAGTGTCAAAACCGGGAAGTAAATTTAAGATAAAAGGCAGCCATCTGTGTGAAAACCGGGACGTTTAATGAAGAGCTTTTGCACAAGCCCTTTCAGCTCAGCTTGATCTTTTCTAATCATAATATAAGAGATCAAATTATCACTGTTCGTTTTAAACGTGGAGAAAGGGATTTAGACTTATGATTTTGGCAAGCATTGGTAGAAAATGAGACAGCAAGCTTGCAATAGAGAGGAGCGATTGACAGAGATGTGCACAAGAATAAAATTGAGAAATGTAACTGCAAAACATATTTCGTCATGTATATATATATATACAAAAAGAATGATAACGACGCGAATTCAAAACGGTTTCCCAACGTTTCAGTATAAGCAAGCTATTCGTCAGGGAGAAAAAAGTATACAAAATATTTGCTGGGTTTGGTGCTTTTGCTTTGTCTCTCTCCGTCGCCGTATTGTGCCATGTTAAGAAAAGTAGTTCTTTATATAGTTCTTAATGGCGGGAATTACATCTGAGGTTTCTTTCTCCACTTGACACAAAAGGTCTGCTACGCACAAATGATCATACCTATTATACCTACTACTTGGATTCGGACCATCTCGGCTTTTTCTATGAAGACGAAACATGCCTCAGACAAGTGTTAAGATTGTAATTTGCTGAAGAAACATACATTTTAATTGTCGGAAATTTCCTCGCAAAAATGGAAAAACAGCCATTTATTCGGACCACCTCGGATATTTATGCCATGCATGTGATAAAAAAAAATGCATTTGGAACATTTCAGTCAGTCCTACATCTGGATGAAAAATTAGTCCGATAGTCATTCAGAACGCTTTGGAGAGGCAGCAATCGGCATACGTATGACGCTGTTCCGTAGGACTGACCAAGAAGTTGCAAATTGTATGACTAGATTCCATCTTTTATTGGGGATGCGCGCGTAGTCGAGAATATAAGCCGGTTGGAGCGTGCAGGCAAGGCCATGGGTGCCGTAATCCGCGTATAACTGGTTGGATTTTCCGAAGGGGACGAATTACAAATTATTAACCTGTATGATAAAATTCTTAAACCTTGTATAAATTTGCTTCATATTATCACGCATCTTCCAGTAAGATCCGGAGGTAGCAATGTATGTTGTGTAGCTATTTATTGTGAAGGTAAAATATCACAACACAGTAATTAAAATCATAAATCTGTCTTCTTGCAAGCACTTTAGTATAAAAGCTGTAAAAGCGTAACAGCTATTTTAATGTGTGGTATACTGCAATACGTTCATATCCTGACGTGATTTGGCTCATTTAAATCAATGTCAGTAAAAATCCAACTTTCAAAGTGTTGGTTAAGTTAAAATTGTTGATCTTAATTAATATCACAATAACAAATAATGACAATTTTTATTTATCTGTTTATGTTTGTACTTTTTTATTTTTTGATTATGGCATGCTAGCCATATCCTCAAGTTTTATTCGACTTACCGATATGGTGCAAAATGTAGTGATAGCGGTGTAATTTGAAGACTTTAAAATACGTACGATGACAATCTTAATAATCAATACAATATTAAATTTTATTTCGTTCCAATAGAATTGACTATCTTGCTAAGCTGTTCAAAAGAAGGATGCATATTAAACAGTTGGCTTTAAAACCACATTCGCCCTTATTTGCCAAGCTGTAGCTGACGGGCATTAACTGGGATCGGAATCCTTGCTCTGGTATTAGCATTCAATCAATTTCCTGTCAGGCGAGGCTCCACTGTGATATATGTCTAATACAAAGTCCACTGTCCGTTATGAGAATGACCACCGAGGAATTATAAGAAAATTGCTGCTCAACTTTAGCGTTTACAAAACTAATTTGTAAGACGAAAGATAGGATGGATACTGCTCCCCCACATAGTTTTTATACACTTACACCTTCAGTAATAAAGATCTCTTTATCCTGGTTTTCATATGTTCCAGTGTTGCAAATAAAGAATAAATTTTAAATGTAAATAATTTTATCCAGTTTTCATAGGACGTAGACATTTATCGTTAAAATTTTTTTTCGTATTTTCATTATTCACAGAATCAAGTATATAAAGTTTATGAACATAAACTGTCAGGAAAAACACAAGTTTTGTTCATAGTGTGACAATCTTGTCCACCTATTACGAGTCTGTGCACTTAAAATCAGTAACAGTAAAGAATGAAAAGCAACAAGCTTTGTAAATTCAACAAATAATTTATTTCCCTAGAATAAAAAGTGAAAAAAAGAACTTTTTGGTATTGCTAATTGAATCCCAAAATAATCATAGAAGACACAAGTCCTAATAATCTGAAGTTCTGAATTCACTATAAAATCCAAGTCTGTATTTCCAAGAAAGGTTATCAGAGTACTTTTGAATTTCCATAGAAAATTCACTTGAATTAAACAATTTGAAGAAATAAATTCCAGCCCAAATGAATACTGAATACAACAGTGATATAAACTGATTCTGCTAGATGTTAAGCACGAATGAATATTTTTTTCCAATAACAAGATTATATAGCCTCCTACCTGACCTCAGGTCATAATTAAAATTTTCTAAAACAAAAAACATTACCTAATGGAAAATAACATTGTAGAAAGTTATTAATGTTTACAGAAAATATTTGCTATAATTAGCAGTCTGTTACTAAACTTATAATATATAACCTGGACAATGTCAGGTACACCAGGCAAATTGTAGGGGAATCCCAATAACCTAGACCCAGACCTAAATAAACATATTTACTTCTATCAATAATGATCCTGATCATAAACCCATTCACACAGAGAATATTCAAGCTAATTATTAGTTGTTTACAGAATCAAATTAAAAATTAAAAATCAATAATTCAGGTCAAGTAGAAAATAAACTTGAATTTGGCAACGGTTAAGTTCAACATACAGTGTTACATTACAATAGCATATAATGAAGTTTTAAAAATTAAAATAACTACAAACAATGAAAATTAAATAAACATAACACATCAGATTGCTCAACATTCCAAAACACAAACGAAGCAATATAGCTGTTCTTTCTTAAGCAATAGGTCAAAAAATATATACGTAGTGGTCTACACTTTGTTGCTCTGTGTGATGACAAAAATCAAGTAGGATCATTGAGAATGTACCAACCACTAATATATATCTCTGACTCTGATGTCGTACACACACACACACACACACACACACACACACACACACACACACACACACACAATATGCTACCAGATATAGCTATTTTGTTAAATACAGTTTCACTCTAATTATTTGTAACATCGGTTTGTTAGATTCATGTCCTCTGGTTGAACTGAGAACGACCAATCAGAAAAGATGCATTCTTCAACTCGTCTAATGCGTAACAACGACCAGGAAACGATAACTTGGTTCCTTTGCTGCATAAAATGCAGCAATGATAGTTATAATTCTCCGATCGAATGCAATTCTAACGGACTTCGAATATTTCACGCAATCATACAAATTTGAAACTATACCCGAGTTGTTTGCAGTCGTGGCACATATACTACTGGTCAATAGGTTACAAAGATTTAAATTAGTTAAGCAGGAAATTGCACAACAAATCTCTCTTTGAAAACACAAGCAGTTGAGTTCCAAACGCCACCGAAATATTTTTTCTGGTTTTCTTCCATTTTAGTAGTGAAGTAATTCAAACTACGGGAACCACGTTCACGCAATTGTCAAAATGTGAGATCTATGTCTAGCAACGCAAGTCTTACAATTGAAATGATGTTGGCTTTTAGTAATTTCATTTGTTTTACTAGTATATGGGTCAAATTTACATGGAAATACTACTACTACTACTACTACTACTACTACTACTACTACTACTACTACTTCTACTACTACTAGTACTACTACTACTACTACTAATAATAATAATAATAATATAGACTTGAATCAAGGGCAGTCTAGCATCAGATTTACGTCATACGTATTTTGAAGATATTGATACATAGGTGAAGCCTACATGATAATTTAGTTTCGATGGCGTTGTCATGTATATTTTAATTTGTATTATTTGTTGGCTTTTCTTAATGACTGCATGTTATATATATTTGTATTTTGTACTTGACCTTATCCAAAATCAAGTTCATCGTGTACCTAACCAGTGACATTTATTTTGTAAACAACTGAATACATGCTACACTTTTCTTTAACAGTGTGGATGAAATATTTTCATATCATTATTAATGGTAAACATTTTTATAGTCTTGATTCTGAACTTGGAAACTTCTAGAGTAGAAAATTCCTTTAAGTGATGAGTATTTTCAGAAAATGGTAATTGTGACCTAGGTCAAGTAGAGGGGTATATAATATTGTTTACTTGAAAATACTCATTCTTGTCTTAACATTTTGAAGCAGCATCAATCTTATTCTTGTTTTCAGTTTTACATTTTGGGATTTATTTGTTCAAATTATTATTCACTGGAATTACAAAGTGTTCAAGAAAATTCTTGGACAGAAACTTTAATTGGAATTATAGTGAATTCAGACAATAACATTTTGGATTTTATTATTGTGGTAGATTTTTTTAAAGAAACCCACTTAGCACATCGCCATTCTCCAGGCCTCTGGTACATTGGCACATTTGAGAAAACAGCAACATCAAAGCATTCATTATCGGAATTTATTTGGAATACCACTCGAATTCAATTGGAACTTCATACATTTAGAATTCTGATAAGACTTTGGGGACTATTTGGGATTTAATTCACAATACTGTAAGTTCTTTTTAAATTTTCACTATATATTATATGGAAATTATTTGTTAAATTTTACACAACTTTTGGGTTTTCGCGGTTTTTGTTACTAAGTTTAAGACCATAGATTCATAACAACGTTAATTACATTAAGATAAAGGACATCTGTTAAAAATATACGCTTAATGATCGTGGTTATATCTCTAACAAAAATGTATTACATAGTTAGGTACAGACAGTTGCAAAAAAAAAAATCATACTGCAAAAGTTTTGAAAATGAAACAGAGTGCTTTAAGTGCATGTAACACGTCCTATGATATTATTTGACGTACTGAGTCGCGTTTTCGGATATAAAACATTGCAAACAAAACTTTGTAGTTAGCTGCTTGACGTTACAATGTGGCAAAGAAAGTTTGTTTTTGCATGTCTTCATGCAAGACTACGGGTTGAAACAACTAAAGCTGGTGGGACCACTCAAGATTATGTGCACTTCCATTTTTCTGTTTAGACGTTAGTTGTTAATGATTAGATGTTTGATTTTGGGTTTTAGGTGCTGAGGAAATATTCTTCAAGACAATATTAACGTAATCACTAAGACATTCATCTTGCGAATAAATTTCAGAGGCCGTATCTAACATTCTGTCAAAGTAGGTCATTCGTGCTAACATTGACAAGACCAGTGATTCCATTTAAAGAATAGTATGAAGCTATAATCACAAAGCTCATGATTTCGTGGTTTCAAGATACGAGTTATAATATGTGAAGAGTTGATACCAAGGCCTGTGTGCATGAGAAGAGCGGATACAAGGTTGTCTGTAATAATCTGTGGACATGTGAAGAGTGGATACAAGGTCGTCTATAGTAACCTGTGTTTATGTGAAGAGTGGATACAAGGCCGTCTATAATAACCTGTGTGCATGTGAAGAGTGGAAACAAGGTCGTCTATAATAACCTGTGTACATGTGAAGAGTGGATAAAAGGTCGTCTATAGTAACCTGTGTAAACGTGAAGAGTGGAAACAAGGTCATCTATAGTAACCTGTGTACATGTGAAGAGTGGATACAAGGTTGTCTATCGTAACCTGTGTACATGTGAAGAGTGGAAACAAGGTTGTCTATAATAACCTGTGTAAATGTGAAGAGTGGAAACAAGGTCGTCTATAGTATCCAGTGTACATGCGAAGAGTCGATGCAAGGTTGTCTGTCATAGATTATGTATATGTGGAGAGTGGATAAAAGGTTGTCTATAATAGCCTGTGTATATGTCATTGATTGATTGATTGATTGAGTGATTGATTGATTGATGGGCCCCGAGTGGCCGAGTGGTCTAAAGCGCTCACCATTACGGATCACTACCATCTCACCTCTGTCTGCGTGGGTTCGAGTCTCGGGCTCAGCCAATGAGGGTACGTGAGAAAGCTTGCCAGTAGCTTCTCGTGGATCGGTGGTTCTTGCCGGGATTTTCCTGGGTTCTTCCTCCACCATTTATATTGGCCGCCATGTATAGCCTATCATGTGATGAAAATGGCGTTAAATCCTACAACAACACAACAACAACAACAACAGCAACAACTGATTGATTGACTGATTGTAGTTTTACGGCGCACCAGCACTACAAGGCTATTTAGCGCCATAGAAAAGGTCATACGTGAGATTATTTACAGTTGATAAAAGGTTTATTATCGACCAGCGATAATAAAATCAAACAGTTCAAAGTAAAACGATGGGCCGGCGAGGATAATATATAAAGCTTCCCGATCAGCGGTTAATGTAAATGGTATGTGTTAATGGATATTTAGATAAAAAGGTATTTAGAATGAACGAAGGTATAGATATTGCATACAAATGCTCAAAGTGATGGCATAAAAGATATATCTTTGAATAAATGTTTACTTCTTTCAGGAATTATAGAATGCAAGAGAATTTTACTGTATCAAATCTTCCGTCATGTGATGAACATTGTAGTAACGATCACATGTAGCTTTGAGATCGAAACACTCTATCATAAAGTGCTTAACAGTGAATGGTTCATTGCAAGAAACGCACTCTGGTGGGTCTTCGCATTTTAGCATGTAGGAGTGGGTTATATTAGTATGACAAATTCTAATTCCTGCAATGACTACCTCCTCTCTACGGATGGTTCTGTAGGAAAGGAGCCCATTCTCCTAGGGTTGACTTGATCGCATGGAGTTTGTTATTCACTGCATCATTCCATGATGCCTGCCACTTGAGACGTAAAGACTTTTTGAAACTAGGTTTAAAATCAGTGTATGGTATTCTAAAATCAGATGGTTCTAGGGATAGGGCCATTTTAGCAGGGCTATCTGCTTTTTCATTACCTTTAATGCCGATATGGCTGGGTAACCAACAGTATAGTAAATTGTGGGATGTACACAGCTCGATACGTTTGATGAAAATATATGTGAAAAGTGGATATAAGGTTGTCTATTCACATGCTATGTGTAAAGAATTGATACAGGGTTGTCTATCATAACTTGTGTATATGTGAAGAGTGGGTACAAGGCTGTCTATATAGCCTGTGTAAATGTGAAGAGTGGATACAAGGATGTCTATAATAGCCTGTGTATATGTGCAGAGTGGATACAAGGGTGTCTATAATAACCTGTGTATGTGTTCAGAGTGGATACAATGATGTATATAATAGCCCGTGTATATGTGAAGAGTGGATACAAGGTTGTCTATAATAGCCTGTGTATATGTGAAGAGTGGATAGAAAGTTGTCTATAATAGCCTGTGAATATGTGAAGAATGGATACAAGGATGTCTATAATAGCCTGTGTATGTGTGCAGAGTGGATACAAGGATAGCTATAATAGCCTGTGTATATGTGAAGAATAGGTACAAGGATGTCTATAATAGTCTGTGTATATGTGAAGAGTAGATACAAGGTTGTCTATAACAGCCTGTGTAACTGTGAAGAATGGATACAAGGATGTCTATAATAGCCTGTGTATATGTGAAGAGTAGATACAAGGATGTCTATAATAGCCTGTGTTTATGTGAAGAGTGGATACAAGGTTGTCTAAAATAGCCGGTGTATATGTGCAGAGTGGATACAAGGATGTCTATAATAGCCTGTGTAAATGTGAAGAGTGGGTACAAGGATGTCTATAATAGCTGGTGTATATATGAAGAGTGGATAAAAGGTTGTCTGTAATAGCTTGTGTATATGTGAAGAGTGGATACAAGGATGTCTATAATAGCCTATGTATATGTGAAGAGTGGATACAAGGATGTCTATAATAGCCTGTGTACATGTAAAGAGTGGATGCAAGGATGTCTATAATAGTCTGTGTAAATGTGAAGAGTAGGTACAAGGATGTCTATAATAGCTTGTGTATATGTGAAGAGTGGAAACAAGGATGTCTATAATAGCCTGTGTATATGTGAAGAGTGGATACAACAATGTCTGTCATAATCTGTATATATGTGAAGAGTAGATACAAGGTTGTCTATAATAGCCTGTGTATATGTGAAGAGTGGATACAAGAATGTCTATAATAGCCTGTGTATATGTGAAGAGTGGATACAAGGATGTCTATAACAGCATGTGTATATGTGAAGAGTGGATAAAAGGTTGTCTATCACAACTTGTGTATATGTGAAGAGTGGATACAAGGATGTTTATAATGGCCTGTGAATATGTGAAGAGTGGATATAAGGTTGTCTATAATAGTCTGTGTAAATGTGAAGAGTGGATGCAAGGTTGTCTATAATAGTCTGTGTATATGTGAATAGTGGATACAAGGTTGTCTATAATAGCCTGTGCATATGTGAAGAGTGGATAAAAGGATGTCTATCACAACTTGTGTATATGTAAAGAGTGGGTACAAGGATGTCTATAATAGCTTGTGGATATGTATGTGAAGAGTGGGTACAAGATTATCTATCATAGTCTTGGTATATGTGAAGATACAAATGAGATTTAATGTTTTAGGGGTTTTGTTTCTTGTTTTTTAAGATCGTTTTAAATGCAACCCTAAATGCAAAGTGAATATATGCTTTCAAAAAGAGAAATTAAATATTGCCCAATCTGAGTTTTGTTTACGGTATCACGACTGCAATATATTGATGTCGTTGCACAAGACCATGCCATACATAAAGTGTTCATTATAAATGAATAATACATGGAACTGACCAGCATCAATGAACACGTGCTAATTACAGAGACAAGGTGGTTGTACATTTTGCTGGAATACCTATTTAACAGACAACGTAGATTGGTTATCCGCTCTTTGCAGTTCATCACAATATCTGGTGAACTCCGTTGATAACCTCAAGAGTTATCTCCTCTTCAGGTAATAGACATGTGAGATTCGTCGTTACAAGGTTGTAAGATTTATCAGTAAAACGACACATTAATAAACAGATTGCCAGGTCATCAGGAGGAAGGCCATATCTTTTTAGAAACGTGATGACTCAGTGTCTTTTTAAAGTACACACACGCATGCGCTTGTATTTTATTTTTCAGACATCCAAACAACTACTTGAACAGCTATTACGTAAATTTCTGCATTGGCTACAGTACGCACTAAAATCCCGTGCGCGTCGTGGCATGTGGGCCACAAGTGGCAGTCAGTGTAAAAATCTCGTCATTAGCGCTCTTTGATAATAATTCAATGTACTCATTTGTGAAACATTTATTTATTTGGAAAACTGTAAACTACACCATTTTAGTAGGAGGAAAATACATAGAAATTAAGCTAATAAAATAATTTATAATTTTATTCGGCTTATGATGGTGTTGTAGGATTCAAACCTCCAAAAAAGATGGAAGCTGCTACTCATAGTGGATTGTTTCAAACTAACGATTATGTATTATGTAAATATTCAAGTAGATAATGAAAGCTATCAGTCGACTAGCTAATGTGTAAAATTAATATCCGTCTCATAAGATATCATCCGTTAATTTCATAGTTGACTTTCACGTCCTAATCAGCAAATGGCAAAATAAAGAAAACGATATAGGGATAACTCATAATAAAGTAAGGCTATACACCACCTTTACCATGGGCGCCCGTAGCATAGGTCAAGGGGGATCAGGTGACCTCCCCTGGAAATCATACTATATATATATATATATATATATATATATATATATATATATATATATATATATATATATATATATATATATATATATATATATATATATATATTTGACTTTATATATATAAATTCCGACAAGTATAAGCATGCAAATGAAGCTGAAAATATGTCACAAGGTTCTGTTCAAAACGCTAGGTAAATATTAGCTTTAGTTTCCAACTGCTTACTATACTAACTCTCCCGGCCGTGACTGACTGACCCACCCCCACCCCCACCCCCCTTGCAAAAAATCCTGCGGGCGCCCATGACCTTTACTAAGTGTGTAATCTGAACCATGCATGATTGATAAACCGCGCAAAATCAATGGTGTTGAAGGTAATCTTCCGAGAGAAAGAGCAACATGTCTTACACATTCTCGCTATCTCAATACTATTTTATGGATATTTTCTTTAAAAACAAAATTATTTCAAAAAGCACAACTTGTTAACAGAATAAATCCCCGTTCATATTTTTATTTATTAAAGATAACTGCATAAACCTTACGAAAGTTTCAATTCTTCTTTATATTTGCACATTAAATTTATAATTTTTCTATGAAACAAATATATGTTCCTTGTGCTATAGATACTTTGATACACAGAAACGGTCGCTAATTAAGAGACATATGTCTTTGAAAACATCAAACAATTGTAAATAAAAGTTTCCACAAAAAATAAAATTGTCTCTTTCTGAAACAATGCAAAACAGTTGAATGGGTTAAGTCAACCCTGACATGACATAAACTTATAGCTCACTTTCATTTGCTAAATGAGGAGCTGGTTTTCACTTTCTCGGCATTCGTCTGATACATTCATAATGTGCCTCATTGTACACTATAGTGAAATACTGAGAAATACTAGAAGAGTATCGGCGTATTTACATTAGAAAGGATAGCAATCCAAGTTGATGTAAGCTGATGGCAAGTCTAATAAGTAGGTATAATAAAACCTTAATCCGACAATTAGGAACAGATTATGATACATTGTATATATGCATCTGTCTCCAGTAAGTCGGAATTTCTTATTCCGTTCCTACGTCATCATGCTGTCATCCGAGAGTTTCATCTTTCCCATACAACCAACACATGCTATGCAATGATTGTCTATCGCATATAGCTGAGATGAGAACATACTAGCTAATTAAAGCCACAGGGTCTCATATTAGCCAGAAGGCTATCATTTTCTCACAGACATGTCGGTACTATCGACGTTTTATAGACCATTCTTAATGAGATCCTCGTGAATATTAATATATCGCGAAAACGAGGCTAAGCTAGGCAGATCGCGACCATACTGCATATAATATATTATGTAGATTCCTTTTGCGAGAGAATATATTATATTGATCGAGGCTGTAATGGATGTAATGTATTTTACAGAGATTGTTTCCTTTTGCGTAAGAATATTTATATTATAGAATTACCACTGTATATATTATAACGACGAAAACTTACTTGATTATGTTCATTCTCTTAAACGTAAGTTGATTTACGTCCTATCTTGAGTGTCCTTTATCTCTACAGCACACAAAATACAAGTTAACGATAGAGAAAAGAAACTATTTAAAGCATTAATTTTGGTTTTGATTAGGTATGGTTGAAATGTACAGCTATGATCAATTAATACTGTGGTCAAAACACGCGGTCAGAATCAAACATTTACAAAATGTGCATAGTGACATAAACTGCCCTTTTAACCAACCACGCCCCCCCCCCAAACCAGTAGAGACTTTGTGGTGTGCTTTAAATAGTTTTGGGTACATGTCGGTATGCTTGCATTTTGATTTGTATCAGAAGTGCACAACCTGGTTGTTGTTATGGTGTTTGCTGCTTTTAGTGCCCTTTAAATGACCAATTTTTTCTTTTCTGAATCATTTGTCAACTGACAATATGGATATACGATTTTATTCATAAAAACACATTTTTTTTTGTTTCAATAACAGACTGGCAGTTATATATTTACCCACAAAACAGCAGGATTATTTGTTCAAAGCTGTTTGAAAGCCATTCATATATATATATATATATATATATATATATATATATATATATATATATATATATATATATATATATATATATATATATATATATATGAGAGAGAGAAAGAGGTAATTATAAATATACACCAAACAGAACGGAAAGTGCTATCCCTGGTGCTTGATAATAGTAGGCAGAATTAATATTTTAATACGGAAACGGGTGATTGCCGATGTGACTGCACTTCGTAACCATTGTGATTTTATTTGATGCAAACAAGATCGTATTGCTGTTATATATATATATATATATATATATATATATATATATATATATATATATATATATATATATATATATATATATATATATATAATCAAAGCACCCTGCTCCCAAACACACAAATTAGTCCCTTATTTATGTGAACTTCTTCATTGATTATAATTAATAGTATTTTTGTGGTGTTGGTAGATGGATGAATTTTAACACCATGTAAATGCAGACATTAGATAAAGTAAACATAATAGGGAAGAATCGTGTCTAAACAATGTAAAATTTTGTCATTTTATATATGGGATATTCTGTTAATCTGTTTATTAAAATAATTTTCTCTTTAATTTTAACAAAACCTTTATCTGCCATAATCTGGTCCCCTGGTTCTAACAAGTCTATAAGCTGATGCCTAGCTTAGCCTCGTTTTGGATTTGTTGACCCAGGGTCACATGAATGCATGAATACATTCTGAGAATGGTCTATACCATTGTGACCAAGCCACCAATAAGCTACACTACTTTTTCCAGATTATATTATGAAATAATGTTTCCGTAAGATACCAGAAAACCCAGTGTATGTATGATAGTCTGTTATGGAGAAGTAGCTATAACAATATTTTCAAGATGGCTACCATTGTGACCAATTTACAGGTCTATTTAGCATCTACATTATTTAGTAAAAACTCCATGTCAGTCTATCCATTCACCGAAAGTAGCAATAACAAGATTTTCAAGATGGTCACTATGTCATCCATACTGGATTTTAGATTGGCACCATTTTCATTCAGGACCAAACATACATATTAAGAAGTCTTTTAGTGAAAACCCCATATCAGTATGGCCAGCCGTTAAGCACAAGTACTGAATACAGGATTTTATATCTTTTCTGGAGATGAGATCATTTAATACCAAGCAGAAAACAATATTCTTCTGACATGGAATTCAATTCTACAAACCACAGATACAAAAGGACTGAGGAGAAATGTTAAAGACATGCAGTCTTTGGTGCAACTGTGGAGATGATACATGATGAAATCAAGCTGTTTAACATCAGAAAATTATTCACTGATGTGATCTATATAAGAGAGAACAATGCTGCTAATGGAAGTGATCTTGAGATAGTTGAAGAAGTCAGTGATCAGCTGTTACATTAAATCCATTCCCAAAATGTTCAGTGTGAAATTATATTATATTATGTGAACTGATTCCAAGAGAAGACTATGAAATATGGGAGATAAATGAACCTATATGCCACATGGAAAGACATTATAAGTGTAAGGTAGTGTGCAACGACATTGAGTACCTATTAGATGAAGGTTATTTCAACAAGAAATGTTATGGCCATCATAACATGATATATCTGTCATACAAGGACACTGAAGAACTTATGAGGCAGTAGTCAACATTGTCAAAAGTTACAGTGACATAACATTGCAAAAAATGTCCAATGATTCATAACAGATATAAACAGAAAAGTGAACATTTGAAAAGACAGGCACCATACCACAGAGCAGGGTTCTCAAACACAAGGCCTGCCAAGTGATATCCTGGGGCCCACAAAATGACTGATATCACAATGTGTCATGAGAGATAGCAAAGGGTGGTGTGGCCCTTGGGCCATCGATAATGCCCTCATGTGGCCCTCAGGGTGGTTTGAGATTGAGACCCCCACTATAAGAGGACGCAACATCTGTGGTGAAACCAACCACTCTGGCTACCAATGTCATCATAAGAACTTTAGATGTTGGGTTTTAGGTCATAAGGCAAAAGTCCATTATAATAATGGACAATATGGTTTAGGAATGATGCAGACAACAAGAACATTAATGTCTCTACTAATCGTGGTGACACCTCCCAGGGATCATACAAGAAAGCGAATCTAAATGACAGAGAAATAATTATACCAATCACAGAGACAGATCTAATACTCTACCATACATATGTCATGACTGTAATTATATTACTTGCAAATGTAGTATTTTGGTGTCATTTGACTGAAACAACAGCATCAGCATCACTTATTCTGAAATTGTACATACTAACACAGACATAATCACAAACCATGGAGAAGGTCAGCTGATATGGTCTCTAATGATAAACTAATAAATATAAATGATACCCATCTGCTTGAATATAATGCTGACTGCCATGTATGTCCATAAACAACAGTGTGGACATATTTTGCAATGTGCAAACTTTTGAGCACAATATGATTGATGATAAAAATAAATGCAATACAGATGAAACTAAAGTTCATGCACTTTCAAGTAATGATTTATTGATGGGTGCCCAATCAAGAACCAATATCTTGAATTTAGGGACTGATACAAAAGGTATAAATATAGGACATATAAATATATGAGAAATTACAACACATGACCTAGAGAGACTCCAACATTCTGTAAAATGGATCTCTCCATTAATGGTGAGTACTTTCCACTTTTCTGTTTTTGATCAGTTCAACATATCAGCCAACCCACCTAACTGACATCAGCTGTGATTGGTAAGTTATTGCTGCTATTAAAATCTAGGTTTGGGGGAGGGGGTAAAACTAATTTTAATTATGCAGTACTTACCCATCACTATTGCTGAATGCCCTCCACCCACAACATTCTGATGTCCTGGTGAAATCATCATCTTTGAAAATGATGACTGTTTCTATGCATGCTTGAGTGAGGTGCATAAGTGGACCATGTCTTATTGATTATTGCCCGCTCTGTGGGAAGATGTATTCACATTCAATGAACGGGACTTTTTTTCATGGAAAAGAATAAGCTGCACAACAGTGATGGGTAAGCTACTGCTGCTATTAGACTTGGTATTCTTGTTGATAATAATTTACTTTGATCTGATCATACAAGTTTCATTGTAAAGAAAAGAAATTCCATTCTTTGACTATTAAGAAAAATTAAGGTATTTTTTCATTTTTATTAAAGCTACATTCAGCCCCATTTTGACTCTTGTTAAAATCATGTGGGGAAATACATCTGATGTTAATATTATGAAAATATTTGCAAAGACAAGGCTGTAAAATAATACTGGAAACATTATAGATGCTATGGATACTTTAATCATCCAAATTTTTCAAGAATAATTTTGCCTACAGAAAGCCAAAATTATATAAAGTACGTAAGTCTGCCCAACATAGCAGTAACCAGTAGCACCTCAAACCTTAGATCAATGGCAGCTGAAAACTCTCTAATTCCAAACCAACAAAAGAATCATTTAAAAACTGTTTTCAACTGTTTTCAATACTCTGGGGCCACTATATGGAATAATATCCCAAAAGAAACCAAAGATTCTTCAAGCATATTAGCTTTTCACCACAGGTGTATTTACTGGAGGAAATCCAAGTCTTAATTAATACCACATGGCCCATCTACCTCCTCCAACTTCATTTTTAATTACAAATATATGCTAATACATGTACATGTTATGCAAGAGTTTAACTTTGACAAGTGAATTCTGATAGAAATTTTATGTGTTAGTGTGTATATGTGTTAGTGTGTATACATGTCTTAGTGTGTATACATGTGTTAGTGTATATACAAGTGTTAGTGTGTATACAATTTACATGTGCAGTTAACTAGTCTGGGCCTGTAATTTCTACATACATGAATGTGTGTGTGTGTGTGTGTGTGTGTATGTCTGTGTGTGTGTGCATGTGTGTGTGCATGCATGCATGCGCACACACACACATATTAGCATATAGTGTCAGATGGGCTGTGGTTGATTGCCCTCTGCATATATATATACATATACTTTTGAAAACTTCATGGTAGATTTATTCTACAGTAAGACCTGTCTTGAAAGATCACTCCTTCTGCCAAAAAATAATGGTCTCTCAAGACAGGTGGTCTCTCATAACAGGTCATAACACTATATAATCAATAAATCTGTGAATGCAGATCCTGGTCTCTCAAAAATTTGTGGTCTCAGCAGTGGTCTCTCAAGAAAGGTTTTACTATATTTTGTAACTGAGTTAATTGAGTCTTTATTATTATTATTATTATTATTATTATTATTAATTATTATTGGACATCATAAGTCTTTTAATAAAACTTCCAATGTTGATACAACTATCCATTTAGGAAATGTAGAACAGGGAAGATTTTAAAGAATACCATTATGGTGGCCATAGTTGATGTCAGATTCATTTAGAATCAACTAAACATCATGTCTTTTAGTGAAAACCCCATGAAAATACGATCATTCAGGAGTAGTGATTACTTGATCGTCGAGATAACCTCCATGATTGCCATTGTGTATGTCCCAGGAGAACCATTTTCATATAGGAGAAACCAGACATTGTAAGAAGTCTTTTGGTGACCCCATATTGATATACCTGTTTATATTCATTCTGGAGCAGTAGTGATGACAAAACTGGAGCAGGAGTGATAACAAAACTGGAGCAGTAGTGATAACCAAATGTTCAAGTTAACTATGATGGCAGCCAAATTAGACATTCAAGGAGTACCAATTTCATCTAGATCCATCTAGGCCTTGGGATAAAGGTGTGTGTAAAGTTCCACAGCATGCCTCTTAGTAATTTAGGATTAGCAATAACAAGCTTGTAATAACAAATGAAAATGACCAATATGACCAATAGAGACAAAAGTGATAACTACAAACTTTGTTAATTTCACTTAAAAGTAAAATTAATAGTTGAATATAGTCAACACAGAAATTTCTGTACAAATTGTACATTTTTACTAGTTATTGTGGGTAATTTTCTGCAAGGCATTGTGGTTAAAACTGGTCAACTGTTCTAGTTTTACTCATTCAACCTGTATATCAAATAACATTTTTAAAATAGAACCTAATCATACCTTAATACCTTACACAAAATTACCCACAATTACTTGTTGGTTCTTGATTGGTTTTCACCAGTACTTACAACACATTATTAAATATATCATTCACAGGGAGCTAAGTACCTTTCACAAGGAAACACTAAAGCAGCCAAGATGGGCTGACAGAGTGGGTATTGAAATCATGACGTTTGGATTACAAGTCTGATGCTCTTTTGGTACGATCTGTTCTGGAATTTATTCTGTTGAGGCTATCATGTATTCAAAGAAATGCTACTAACTGAAATTTACTTTCATTTACCTGCTCTCATGTTGTCAAGACTGTAGTTCATAGTTTTAATCTGTGATCTTATGTATTTTTTACAGGTAAGTGAAATGGCATACCTATTAGACTGTGTCCAAGACTGTAGTTCTTATTTTCGATCTGTGATCTAAAGTATTTTTTACAGATTAGTGAAATGGCATGCCTATTAGGCTGTGTCCAAGCCTGTAGTTCTTACTTTTTATCTGTGATCTTAAATATATTTTACAGATAAGTGAAATGGCAGGCCTATTAGACTCATGTGTCCAAGACTGTAGTTCCTGTTTTTAGTCTGTGATCTTAAGTATATTTTTAGAGGTAAGTGAAATGGCAGACCTATTAAACTGTGTTGCAATGAACATTAGTATGGTTCTTCTTTATACTTACCAATGATTTATATGGCCTTGGAATTATTCCTTGTGGCCAGAAACTCCTTTATTTAAACACACAGTCAATATGTTTCACACCTGCTTTCAATTTTTTAAATGAAAGTATGGCATTTAAAAGAATTAAGCATTAATGAATGGACAGTTGATTCAGTGACTCAAAAACAATCCATGAATTCATGCTTACATCATTTCTTCTTTTGAACTTCTGAAAGTTGAAATCTTTTCTGACATTTTTAAGTCAAAACATTTTCAAACTAACCACTGTGGTGGGCATGCTAGATTGGACAATTTTCATTAAGGACCAACTAGATATCATTAGAAGACTTTTGATGAAAACTCCAAGTGAACATGACCATCCATTCCATAGAAGCAGCTGTAACATGATTTTCAAGATGGCTGCAATGGTGGCCATATTTCATGTGAGATCAGCAATATTTTCATCTAGGACCAACTAGAAACCATGTCATGTGATAAAAATGCAATGTCAATAAGACTTTACATTTAGGATTAGTAGTTATCAAAGAGTTTCAAGATGGCTGACATTTTGTTCATACTGAAGGTCAAACTGGCACTATTTTTATTTAGGATCAAGTAGACATCGTATGAAGTGTTTTAGCGAAAAAACCCAATGTCAATATGATCACCAAGAAAGACTAGCAAGAACAAGATTTTCAAGATGGTGACTGTGGTGACTATGTCAGAAGTCACATTGGCACCATTTTCATTCCTGATCAACTAAACATAATAATAAATCAACCAATGAAAACTCCATTTTGATATGGCTTTCCATTGATAAGGGGCAGCAATAACAAGATTTTCAAGATTGTGCTATGGTGGACATATTAGACATGGAACAGCACCATTTTCACTTGGAACCAACAGAAACCAACATGACATCATAAGAAGTCTTTAAAGAAAAACCCCTATGCTGAAACAACCATCCATTCAAGTGGGTCAGCAATAACAATATTTTAACAATGGTCACTGCAACAGCCAAATTTGCTATCTGAGTGACACCATTTTCAAACAGGACTAAAATAGATATCATAACAAGTCTTATGGCGAAAACCCAATGTATATTTAATGTGGCATTCTGTTCAGGAGAATTAGCAAAAACAGTATTTGGGACGTGTACTGTAAACAAACCTGTGCTAACTGACAAGTGGAAACCAGGCAACAGGCTATCCCATGAGCTCTCTGATCTATGACCAGGAGAGCTAATAAAAACATCCATTATATCTTGATACTGAACAAGAGTACCACAAATGGCATATAAAACACAAGCCCAATGTTTCATAGTCTTTTATGTTGATAACTGAAATTTGTGTACAGAAACTGTTTTACTTCTTTTAGTCAGTGACCTTGACTATTGACCTTTGGATGCTGAAATCAGCTTCTTCATTACCATAAGTGTGTGCCATCCACAAAGTTTGGGCCAAATCTGTAATGTAAAACTAATGATATTGCATGGAAATAACTTTTTGTTTGTCAGTAACCTTGACCTTTCATCATCTGTCTCCCAAACCATTGACCTTCTTACTTACCTCGTGTTAAAAGCTATCAACAAAGGTTGGTTTAGGTATGTGATGTTGAACTAATGTTACTGTGTCAAAACCATTTTTCTTCTTTCAGTCACATTAACCTTGACCTTTGGACTCCAGAATGAATGACGTTGTTACTTGCAATAAGTGCAAGCCATCCACAAAGTTTGGTAACGGTAGAAGTCAGAGAACTCAAGTTATTATACAGAAACCATTTGTCTTCATTTTGTCACAGCAACTTTAACATTTGACCTTTTGACCCTCAAATCAAGAGGCTTCTTCCTTACTCCAAGCACATTAGCCATCTGCACAGTTCTTAAATGTAGCTGTTGGAGAATAAAAGTTATGGTGCAGGCACCAAATTAGTAACAGATGGTCAGACAGTATCATAACATAATATGCTCTGCCTTATGGTGGGAGTATAAAAATGTCATGAGACTTGATATGCTAATAAAACCTGACACATTATGAACATGCCATTACTGTCCAATTTAAGTGCTATTAGAACAGGCACCAAACATCATTGCTGATTTTCAACAATAAATAAAACATGAAATCAATACTGCATTGTCTAATTGTCTAATTGTCCTCTATGCAAGATTTCACATTTCCTACAGCAAGCTATTGCTATTTTGATAGACAGACCCAGTCTGCATGTTTGCTTTCAGTTATTAATACAATATTTTGATAGACCCAGTCTGCATGTTTGTGTTCAGACATTGATAGAATATTTGGATAGACTTAGTCTGTGTCTTTGTGTTCAGACATTAACATAATCACATTAACATCTCAGTCTCTGAAAAAGTGCACTAACACTCTTTACTGTAGAAGGATGTATGAACTCTGTAAACTACAAAGTGTAGAAGAAAGCCAGGAATGTCTGCACAAAAAAAGGGTTTTCAATAGTAAATGAATCTAAATAGTAAATTAAATCTAACACTTTTGTTCTTACCAAAGAAACAGATACTATTTTATTTTCATGTAGAAAATGCTATAAATATATTGATTTCATGCAAGTTTATTTATATTCCTCTCAAAAATATGTTGGCAGTTAATAATGATGAGCAGAGATTTGAAATTTTTGATTTTCTCCGGCAACAAATACCAATCCCACACACGCATCAATACAAGCCCAAAAAAAACTACTGCTACCTGCATCTTGTTCCCTATCTCCTCCCACTTTATTGTTTTTTCTTTTAGGGGAGATGACATATATGAGGGTGCTGGTTTGTAAATCTTAATCAAGACCATGATACAAAGATCCATACGCTCAATATGGATAATAAAATATCAATGAATGTCAGATTAAACTAGATTTATATTTTGCACAACATCTATGATCCCACCCATGTCCAAAATGTCCTCAAAACTGATGAAAAAATGTTTTCAGTGGCATGATAATATACTCAAGTCATTCATATATGTATATAATTAAATGCCTGTATAAAGCAGTTTGTGCATAATCAAGATCTATCAAGTCAATTACCAAACTGATTTGAAATCCATGAAGTCTGTAGGATAGACTTGTTTTAAAATAATTAAAAAATCTCTTACAGTAAAACTAAAATCATTTCATATACACATGCATGGGAATATGCCTACCAAACTGAATGGTTTGCAGCAAGTCCTTTATATAACACTCCCTCATTATAATGCTGTCCATAGAAGTAATGGAATATCCCATCTTAGAGTGAGAATACCTTATAATAAAGTACTATAATAAAGTACATTATATATATAATTTTACTAAAAACAAATACATGTGTCCTTTAAAGTGACTGATGTTCTACACTCCAAAAAAAAAGAATTTCCAGGAATTCAATATAAGACCATTCTTCTTTTTTAACTGCTGAGTGCTGAAACAATCTATGATATTCTTGAGTGCTAAGATTTTCAAATTAGCTGCTGAAACAGCCATATTAGAATCTTAGATCAGCATCATTTCCAATTAGGACATCATTAGAAGATCATTTCAATCTGCCCTGAAAACTGGCAAGGTAACATCCTGTAGGGTACTATCCTAAAATAATTCCAACTGTTCAATCTTTGACTTCAGCAATATAGTACACTCTGAAGAGTAAAGGTTAATTTTATAATGTACACATTGTATCTCCTTCATCCTACAAGACACACACTGTAGCTTTAATTGATTTCATGTAGGACCAATTATACATCATAGGAAATCTTCTGGTGAAAACCCAAAATACATGGCTTTCCATCCATAATGAACAGCATTAGCAACATTTTCAAGACAGCTGTGGTGGTCATACTGAATGTCAGACTGAACAATTTTCACTGAAGACCAATGAGACAGCATAAGAAATCTTTATTGAAAACCTCCTCTTTTTTTTCATATGACCCTCCATTTTGAAATGACAGTAATACATGTATAATTTTCAAGGCAGCTGCTGTTCCAGCCATATTGGATGTTCATGTTGCACCATTTTTAGTTAGAACCAATCAGGAAAATTTCAAGATGGCTACTGTAGTAGCCATACTGGAAGTCACACTGGCACTATTTTCATTTAGGATCAACTAGACGTCAAAATAAGTCTTTTAGTGAAAACTCTATATTGATATGACCCAACATTCAAGAGGAGAAGTGATAACAAGATTTTTCTAGATGGCTACTGTGGCAGCCACACTTGACGTTCACTTGGGTCCAGTGGGATTAAAGAGTGTATCAAATTTCAGCCAGTCCTACAAGTAGTTTAACAGTAGTGATAATGAGCTTGTCCAACAAGGTAATGGACAGAATGATGATGGATAACTGACAACAAGCCCAGATCCATGGTCATACCTGCCTTATAACAGGCAACAATTAAGGATGAAGTGTCTCCAGGTGAACAAGCCCTGTATCATTAATTGTGCTAACAAGACAAGACAGAATGGAAGCAAATCAAAGACAGCCCAAGAGCACTTGCAGCTGCTCCATAACAACATCATCATGATGATATACCGGTAATAATAATAATAATAATAACAATAGTGACTTTACATAGAAACAGTAATTCTATTAATTACAGAAAAACTAATCTGGCTTGAGGCCATTTGCTATGTACAATGTATACAGTATATACAGCATGATATGACAACAATTAGACTTAGCACTAAAAAAATGAGTTATTCCAAAAATCAAACACAGTTTCAAGCTTGTAACACATGTACAAGCATCAGTGAGCATAAAAAATTCATACAATTTATTGTAATGAAAAATTCATCTGTGAAAAAGATGTACATGTATAATGAAAAATTAATCTTAACCTGACAGCTCCTTACCAGACTGTAGACAGTCATTCATACAGAGATATATTCTCTACATCATGTCCAATAGCAGTCAAATTTTCACAGTGACCCTCTGTAACTTGTACTGTTATCTACAAGTGCCAAAAAAAAAATTGCAATATTGCTCAAATTTGCATGAAAATAATTATTAACTTCTTTAAAATATTTAGAATTAGGGTAAACCAACCTTCCACATCTCCATGCAAATACTATTGTATCCATTGCCATCCCAAGTCTAACACTAATTAATCCTACTATATCCCAGTCCAGGTCACCTGGACATTTGTTGATTAGTCGACCCTTACTATTTTAGGCAAATGAATTATTTTGTATGTTTCATACTGTTCAGACTCTGCTTTAGATTCCTCTCTAAGCAACCATTTAGCAAAATGGGTCATCTCTACAAAAATTTCCCCATTCTCAAAACTATATTCATCCACCATCCCAGCATGCACTTGGATGAAGCTTCTCAAGATTATGAAGAGGTACTTGGGATTCCAAATTCAAAATGCAAGATTACCATCAGCCAAGCTCTTCAGTATAGTACAAAGTTTCAGTCACAGTGATAAATAATGTCACTACACCAAGTACATTACAAAGTTAAAATCTAAATACATCTCTGCAGTCACAGGAAGATTAATCTTGAATTAATTGATACATAAATCTTACCAACCTGTATGAATCCACCCTGAATAATGGCAAATAAACAACCTGTATCAATCCACCCTGAATAATGGCAAATAAACAACCTGTAGGGCACTATCATATACCAATCCAACTGTTCAATCTTTTACTTCAGCAATACAGTACACTGTGCAGAGTAAAGATTAATTCATAATACACATCACAGCTCCTTTATCCAGCCAAACACAGACTAATAATTGCAATGAACACTCAACAAATTGGGCTTGAGAATAAAATATTGATAGCTGTCTCAAATACCATTACAACCATTAATACACCCAGCTAACAAGGCTAGTGCCATGCCTGTCATAAAGAGGAGATTTTCTAGTATTCTGGGCCATTCAGGCCTATCAGTCAGATGGTAGATTATAATTGTAGTAGTAGTAGTAGTAATAATAATAATAATAATAATAATAATAATAATAATAATAAAAAATTTAGATATGGAGACAATCATTCCACCAAAGGAAACTCCCCATAAATCTTCCTCACATCATGAAACTGAAACAGAACTACAGTGGCAAGGACATGTTTGATAAACAAAGTAGAGAAAATCCATGTAATAAATAAAGTAAATTATCAAAAGAAAATGAATCATTAATAAGAAGTCTAAGTGAATCTGATATCATTCACCCCATACTTGACATATGTCAGCTATTTAAACCCTAGAAGCTTCAAGCACATGGGTGCTACACTGCCTATTAATACATGTATTAGTGTAATTATCTTCTTACCTAGCCCATATATATATATATATATATATATATGTATATATATATATATATATATATATATATATATATATATATACACACACACACAATCATAATTGGCCCCTGGAATTATCTCAGTCCCTTTGGTCTTGGACCCAATTCATAACTCACAAACTTTTCATAGCCCAACATAGGTAGTATATACACTAAATTGGAATTTTGATAGGAGTTAATCTGTGCTGTCAACATGGATTCCAGGGTCTGTTCTTAACCACCACCACCCCAACCCAGCTGAGTCCACCCAAGATGCCCTGCCCCTGGAGTCATAACTTGGATTTTACTGAAATCTGCACCCAAGGGAGCTGCAGTGACTTGGTGGTTAAGGCAATGGATAGGTGATCAGAAGGTTGCAGTTTCAAGTCTATCATTTGATCATTCCAGACAGACTACCAAAATTACTCATGATTTCTTTTAATGGTCATGTAGGGTTTTCTTTTGCTCTCAACAATTAAAGTTTCAGGAGCAAAGCATATTATTTTTTATTTATCATTAAAAGCTACAAGAAACAAACAGTACAAGATTCTTGTGTTACACAACTCGAGTATATTCAGCACTATTATTCACGGATTATTTACAATATATATATATATATATATATATATA
>JAECUM010014939.1:52500-64419 GCA_016617855.1 Megalonaias nervosa | reverse complement strand
GGGATATGATCAGGGACATGAGGCCTGTGCTTCCGGTTCTGCCAGCAGAACCCCCCAACACTGATAGAACAAACAAATCAAATCAAGAAACAAGAATGATGACAAAAAAACAAAACAAAACAAATCCACAACAACAACCACAATAATAAATAAAACCACCAAAGAATGAAAAACCCACATTTTTTTCAGAAACACTTAACCAATTCTTACGTAAATGGATAGATCACTAAAAATTGTCACTTAATATCAATGGAATTGACTTTGATAAGGCAAAAAAATTAATAAGGAAAATCCAAAATAAACTAGGTCACTTTGAACCTAATAATATACTTTATATGCATGGAATTAATGATAAAAAACTGTACCAAGATTAAAAAAATTTATATCAACCATTATAGAACTAAGGAGAAAACATATTTGGATTACTGAAGGAGGCTAAAATCTTCTATCTGGAAAAGCCTAAAAGGCTAACTTAAAAGTACCAGACTCACAAGGAAAAGCCGAGTGCTAGCCAAAAAGCAACCTTGGATAAAAACAAGATTATGTTTTAATTCACGTCCGTGCCTATAAGATTTTCAATCCTTATACCAAAAGGCTGATAAAATAACATAGGAAATGGATGTTTTCCATCACGTCCGCGTCTATACAGATTTCAATCCTCTCTGCTAATAACAAAAATTTTAAGAAACTGAATGACTCCATACTTTTTTTGCTTTTTCAGTCACATGAATTACCTGGATAGAGCAGGACGTATGTGATGGAAGCAAACACTGCGAAACAAAGCGTGCAAAGCGCGGGAAGCATGGCACCAAGATGGCTGCCAGCTATTGCGGTGATACCAGCACCAGCCCTAGGAGCCATTAAAGCACTGGGGAAAAAGCAGGCTTCTAATTGGAACCTGCGAGCTGGAAGTAAGAGGACAACTCTCTTATTAACCTGGGATACGAATACTGAGGGTGAGGACCTGAATATCGAGGAAGTAGGAGACATTGGTATAGCCAAAAAGAAGAGGACAAGGAAAACTACGAGGGAAACCCGCCATCAACGCGGCTAGCCACTCCTGTAAACCGGCCCCAGAATTTGGCAACACACCTAGTAATCTACACCAGATACCGGCTCCCCTAAAAGACAGTATATCGACATCGTCCCAGACCATTTCTCGGCAGCCTCTACTGAAGGAAATAGAAGTTCAAACGGACCCGATCACTTCGGAAACCGAAACTGAGCTGTCCCCTGAAATAAACCAGCGCTCTGATGAAGAACAGAGCGGAGGGGAAAAAAACTCAGAAAGAGAAGTGGAACCAGAGGAGGAGGAAGAAGAGGAGGAGGAACCTATGCAACGCTACACAGAACTCGGACTAGAGTAAACCGTTTACAGCGAAAAGAAGGCCTTAAACTTTACCAATGCCGCAATATACGTGGGCTGGAGATCACTGAGAACTAACAAACCTAGCCCGCAACAATGGACGTTTGCACGGCGAATCCTCACCCAGTACTATGAAAAGGCATATCATGAGTGCCCTCTCGCCACCCTCCTGGATATCGCCCGAGAACTAACAGTAATGCACAGGTTTGAGGCAATTCCTGAGGGAGCATACAAGGAGCTACGGACCGCGGCAGAGCTAAATGATAGAGAACACCGGCGGAAGACCTTCAGGCTGCCGACCTAACAGCCCTTCTTAGGGTTAAAAATTGCCATATTATTAGAGGGAATCCAATTTGGCTTGGAATCCCAATTCGACTAACAACTTGGCCCTGAAAAGATTATGATTGGTAAGCTGCTAAACAACTCACAAAAATACGACACGAATGGAGATCACAAAATTTTTTAGGCTACTAAAAGCCAAACTGATTGGTTAATATTTTTTGGAAAATTCAAGTACGCATAGTACATAAAATATTAAAACTGAATAGTAGGTAAATTCACAACTCAGGAATATTTGACTCGGATGTGACTATCCACATGTTTGGTGTTAAGCTAGGGACCGCCCCGCACAAATAGGAAACGGGACGTAAATTTGAACCAAATGTACCGTGTACTTGGCTGCAGTCTTGCTGGCAAGAATACCTTGTTGGCGCCATTGCTGCCGGTTGCTTGATTAGGAGGCATTGTTAAATAGCGGTCATCGCACAAATTAAGTAGTGCACAAACGTGCACAATTAACGAGTCGCACATGCCATATGGCGAAAAGCGACTATAATTCAAATTAGTAGAATGACTCCATGTTTTCAATTAAGTCCGTGCCTATAAGATTTTCAATCCTTTTCTATATACAGTCTGGAAAAGCTAAGTGCCTGCCTGAAAAACACCAGACTTTTGCAAAGTAAAAGCTAAGAGATAGCCAAAAAGCAGCCTACATAATCTAAAACACATATCGAATTTTAACCATATCTGGAAAAGCCAAGTGCTAGCTAAAAAGCACCCACGGAGTTCAAACCCAACAAAATATAATATATTTTATAAAACGTAAGTACCCGGCTCTATACCCTGTTTCCTTTTACAAACAAGACAAACATAATAGTTTCTTATGATAAGACTCTCTACTCTCTATTCTCTTCCTTTTATTAAAACATTCCCAACTCTGCTCGTTTTCTTTATGAACCCCAATATCCCTAAAGCTACACCAAGGTGCACATATACAACCTTTAGAAAATAGATGAAACATGATGCCACAAAGGCATAAAACACAACTTATACAAAATAATTATAGGATACAATCTTAGCCACTTAGGCTCTATAAATGTCTAAATAACCTCACTGTAGATATAAACAAGTATGCTACGGCATACAAATAAAACCTAAAATAAATTAAAAACACGCACAGTCAGACAAACAATACAAATTTAAAATATACAAGAAAAGTTTTTCTTTTCTAAAACAATTTATAGAATGATCTAACACGAAGAAAACACTATAACTTCGCGGATGCTTCCCATCACGTTCGCTCTTATAAAGATCTCAATCCCTGTTAGAAACACAACACACACTATTATAAGGCGCTACGGAGCCTCAAACGAAATGAAAAACGACATATTAGAAACAAGTATGCCAAGGCATACAAGAAAAACTCTAAACAAAAACACAAAACGCATTCAAGCAAACACCATACAAATACAAAATGCTTAAGATAGTTTTCTTTTGCTTTTTATTCTCTTTTTACTAAAATCTTAGAATAGGAATAAATAAGGAACATACAACTAATATATTTGATCTAGATAGTGCTGTCCTTAACAATACAGGGGCGCTAATACAACAACATTCACAACATTACTTTAATAAAAAGGACAAAAACGACTTGGCAAGTCACTTTTAAAATAAAATATAAAACCAAAGGGCAAAAGGAAAGGACCCCCCCCCCATTGACCTGGGGAGAGAGTACAATCCTAAGTGCAAACAAGGAAAGGAGGGAAACCAGGCTCACTGCCAGCTCAGGCAAAGAGAAGGGAGTACCGACTAACTTTGTTTTTCGGCATAATAAAACTCATAAGATTTGACGAACAAAACAAAGAGCAACCCTGCAAAATTAAAATAAATTTAAAACATAAACACAAAAGACTTTTTGGGTGGACAAGGGAAACCCACACCGTAACACACACCATTCGGAACACCAGGGTGTCACTACTAATTAACCTTACCAGCTCTATGTGCTGGGACGGGCTAGTAGTGTCAACACCGATGAGATGCGTTATTCATTGATGTAAAGACCAGAGTTACATATACATATTTTTTTTAAAATTTACTTTTAAATCCTATGATGTCTTCTCAGTCAGAAAGATTTGGACTATGCACGTATGAATTACTGTATTTTGTAATGTTATTAACAAATGTCGTCACCTATTTTGACATGAAACATTTCAAAATTAAGTTGCGAACATTGTGATACGTAATAATTTTCTTAGTATTTATTCAGTTTATGTCTTATGTACGGAACAGCTATGTAAAAAATACCATATCACACAGCTTTAGAGAATTATAATCACACATGTACGTTTACAGAGAAAGGTAATTTTCAATTATACTCGAACGAGGATCATGAAGTAAATATTACTTTTTTAATATAACCTAAACATTTTAGTTGATTAGGAAACGTAGATAAATAATGTGTTTCCTGATTCGTCTCAAAATGCGCGTGTTTCCATACTTTCGAAGGAAACATTGTTTACGTGTTGGTGTATTTGTAAATCGCGTTTTTCGTATTCGTCCTTTGATAATCTGTAGCGAGATCGCATAGACTTGATGTGGACATAAATAACATTATGAAAGATACATTAAAATGCGCTCAGATTTAGAATAATTGGATCAATTAGATTATTTATTTTAACACACACACACACACATACATATATATATATATATATATATATATATATATATATATATATATATATATATATATATTGCAATTGTCAATGTGCTGGTTCTACTGCCACTACTACTACTAATAATACGATCTTTAAGTATGATATAAATTTTCAAATTCAATTGCTTGCATTAAAAAGAAATTTACATATTTTCAGAATCACTACCGCATCTCACGAATCTTCGAGGGAAAGTTCTGTACAGATGAGCGAACTGACATCTTTGAAACCTAATATGGAAGACTCTCTCCGAAAAATCAATGTAAGTGTTAATTCTTGCAATTTATATTATTTTTATCAAGTAGACTTTGTTATTAGAGCACACACACACACACCCAACCCATCTACCAGGTAGGACGATGAGACTGAAGGTATTGTTGAATAATGCTAGGAAATATTGCACAATATGATTGTATGTTGTCGCGTTTTCAGTAATTCGCAATTGTCCTTATCAACATCTTTCTCCCAGCGTATGCCGGAATGGGCCATGCTGCTGCTTGCATCAATTCTTTACTCCAATTTTAAAAATCTACCTTGTTTATAAAAATTTGTTAACTCGTAAATTTATTTGCATCAGATCTGTTCTGACATTTGTAACTCAGACAGTTAGTAGAAGAACGAAACGTGGGCTACATTACATTGCTTCGCGTAGTTCAGTAATCAGTCATTTAAAGCCCCTGCATATACTAGTACTTCTATTATGAGAATACTCTTCATATCGGGCCATGTTTAAGATATTTATTTTGGTCCGTTTCAATGGCATTTGAACTTAACGTTGACGCACCTAGGTGAGAACATAGAAGTTCGCATTTAAATCAGCTTCTCGTGCATGATTGATCTCACAGTGATGCAAAAGCAGAAGTTAGGTTGGAAATTTCTGTTCTTTGAAAACATTCACAGCTTTCAAATTATTCTCCTTTTTAGAGCCATACTGAATAGAGCAATGCCGCTGATTCAGCTTGTGTAGACATAGAGGAAGATATGGATTCTTCTGGCCCAGGTTCGTGTAGACTAGTTTTATAAATCGGAAGCAAAATGATATACCACGTAAATATTACTTCCATAAAATCCATGATGTCGGGTAACATATTTTGGCTGTTATATGGAGGTGACCAGTGTAGATAGGTGTGGTTGGTAATTAAAGTAACTTGTTTTCAGAGAAAGGTTGTGAAGGGACTGCCTTGCGAAGTATTACTATAATAGAAAGGACACCGTATCATGATGTAGTAACGAAATGCGTTAATATCTTTGATAATTTTCTATCACAATACACATTCCATTTACACTTAATTGTAGTGCCTTATTCCATAGAGTGCAAGAATCATGATTACAACATCAAACAAATTTCAACTTACAATTATTCTTGATTGTCTCGAGGACTATCTTTTCATACCAAACCTAACGCCAATTAAAGAATAAAATAAAGATATAAGAATCGATACGTAATGTATTTTTAAGCTATGTAAATTGATCATCATGACCCTCATTTCTAGTTAATATATATATATATATATATATATATATATATATATATATATATATATATATATATATATATATATATATATGACAGTACAAATTATGTGACCTTACGGCTTCTGGGAGATGAATACAGTGTAAGTTAGCCTCAAAAGGACACCCTGGAATATTCTGTATATTTATCTTTCTTTCGTACGTTTTTCTTTCCTTATTACATACATTTATTTCGTGAAACAGACTCGATTATACCATTCAGCAAATAATAATAATAATTCTTATTAGTATTAATTTATATTAAAAGTCATTTAAAATACATAAATCTGCGGATTAGATAAGGCGTCGGATAGATACATCATTGTTTGCTTTCAAAGACTGTTATCAATCTGAAATTAGCATGCAAGGTTTAGTGTTGCAGCCATTCAAAACTTAGTACAATAGATACGTTTCCATGCGGCGACCTCCTGCAACTGATGTATTGTGTTGCGTTTGCTTACATTGGTCTGCTACAGTTAAGAACCTCTCAATTGGTATTTCGTCAAACTTTGATTCACTTAATAACATGGCGCAGGGTACACTATACAAAGTACACAAATCACGGTATTTGAGGAAATATCAAGTTTATCAGAGGAGAACTAGTCATTCCCCAGCTAACCGTTATTAATGTGCACACATTTCTTAGTTAAACTGTTAATATGTTTTAATGTTTCTTCATGTTCAGGACCAGTTCTGTCTGTTTGAGGACTTACTGCAGCAGAAGTGCATGAAATACAACTTACATCCCATTACAACTGGGGTGATGTGTGTGGAGTATTGTGAAGGGCTGTTCAATCGAACCAAGGTTGTATCCATAGATGATGGAAAGGTATACATGTATGGATTGTCATGTGACAATGTATTACAGACGGTTATAGAAAGGGGCTATGTGTTAAAGCGTTGGTTTAAATAATGCAAATGTTTTTAGAAAGATGCCAATGTTTTTAAAAACGACGATGGAGTGTTTTGTGTGGTGTACGATCAGAATCATCGGCGGTAAATTTGTGTCTATACAAGACACAATAAATTTGTGGGCCTCTAAGTTCGACAGGTGAGAATGTGTTAATGAGTTCTTTTTTTGTTACATCATAACGGGTTGCATGTAAATTTTGGTGAGTGTTGATTTCCAGCAGTATTTTATCCTTCTGACATGGAACATTGATAGGCAATTTTCACTAAACATTGTCTGAAACTCTTTATTGATTGAAACAAAAAGGAAAAGGTCTTGTGTTATTTTCACTCTTTTCCCTGACAAATTATTATAGTGATGTCTTCTGTTCTATGTAGAACATCCTTCAGGATTTGTATCATGTGTCATATTCGTGTTGTGTGGAGACAATTGTCGGCGTTATTTTTTTGCTCTCAATCTTTCAAAAACAACAGGTATAAACTTCATCATATATTAATTTTACAGGTAACTGTGTCTTCCCTGATCACGGAGATATCGCTACTCTCATTCCGGAATATCTCAGACCACTTGACCCGGAAGTAAACAGGAAACTTCCCTACCAGGTAGGAACCATAATGAGGATTTTCTCACTATACCTATACCAGATATAAAATGGAATCGTGTGATTATAACTGAATTATATTACGGGAAAGCACTGTACTTTCTCACATCGCAGAAAAGGGACAGTATGTGTAATGAGTAACAGTCTACCTTAAGTTCAATATATAGGACCATAACTAACATTGCAGTTTCAGAAGCACTAAATATAACTTTCAGGTGTTTTTTTTTTTTTAAATTAAATACTTGATACCCTGAATTGGAAATGCAGATTCTTTCTTTTCTATCCGAGTAAATTATATATAAAATTGATTCCTTCAATAATGTTGATGTTGTATCGAGTGGCTGTATTTGATATTTTATCGAGTGACGGTATGTGCCCATCTGATTTCGTAGATAAACCGAGCTTTAATTTGTTGAACATATAAATATCAGTAAGACAAGGGAGCGATACGATCGGAACGATCTATTCTATCACAGCAAATTACACTTTTTACTTTTTGTAAATTATGTGATCAAATCTAACAACAAAGAATGTCCGATTTAGCAGTGCATCATTGCGGGTTAATCTTTGTTGTCAAGGATGTAACGGGACCAAAAACTTCACAGACACACGAATTGTGTGGAGACAGATTTCTTCAACATAAATTACTATCCATGGCTGATATGTAATACGGTTTCTATTTATATGGTCTAGTTCACAAAGTGCACGTTGTTGTTGCTACAGGTGTACCATCAGGAGGAACGTATAATTAAGCTTCGCATTAGCATTTAATTACAAAATTATAACTATTTCCTGCGTTTATTTTATCCCGCATGTTTTTATTTTCGGAATGCAATTAGCCGTGTCAGTTAAGTTTCAGTGGAATAGAAAGATACAAGTCCTGAATTTTACATATTAAGTCTAGGATTAAAATGAAATTTAAGTGTTTGGCAGAAAGTGTGTCCTACATAATTATATGTACTTAATAATAAATTTAAATAGCAATTGTGACACTGTAACTTATATGTACTTAATACCCAATTAATAGCACCGATGACAACGTATTTTTTAAAACTTTATGTTACATGCCTTACAAGTATCACTGCATAGACATGAAGGTATAGCTGATACCACGACCGCCATTTCCTCTTTGTGTGACTTGACACATGGAAAATCCTCCATTGCCGTTCCAATAAATTGGTACGTGTCAGATTTAATTATTAAATGTATTAAGGATGTGTGGGGTAACAGTTGGATTTACAAACACTTAAGGACCTACCAATCGCTTATTTCTTAGTTGGATTTTCTATGTTCTCGCCAATTTATGAAGATGTATATAATGTAATGTTATGTGAAATCCTATGTGTCCTATCATAGCACAACGTTTCAAAATATCTATTTTTAGGGAATTCGTATTTTCACCCAATTTTGGTTGGAGGCTTAAAATATAGCTCTGCCTCAGGTCTTGTTAAAATTATTCTCTGACAAATGTTGATCAAGGTATGCCATTTTCTAAAGTCCTTGCCTTTATATGGCTTCATGTTTTGTTTTCATATGGCACTAACTGTTTTCTATGGTTTGAAGAGCTAGTTCCTAAAATACGGTCAATAATCTGCGTGTTTGTGCCAAATAACCAATAATTTGGGCGATGCATATTGAAATTCTCCTAATTCAAAAGAAAGTCTAAAAGAAGCTCATTTGAAAAATTTAACTTGCCAATGCTATAGCAACAAAGTAGTTTTCATTTTCCAATGATCCACCTCTGGTTTACTTTCTTTTTTTCTTTGCAGGGATGAAAATGAATGTTCGCTGTCAGTAGTGCTCTTGGATAAAACAGGTGACAATATTATCAACATCAACGAAGAGATACAGATTCGACATAACTTCACGAGGCGATATGCCATAAGCCCTAGGGGGCTTTAAGTCTGCAATGTGACTGTACATGAACTATTACATACGGAATCTATGTTCATGCACGTGTGAAACATTTTTAATATTAAATGACTTAGGAATTCAGGATGGGACACTATGAATGTCCAGACATTCCGCATAGAATGAAATTTGCATCCCGATACGTTTGAAATAAATTCAGCCTGACATGCTAATATTTGCCTTCTTCTCGTTTTGCATGGGTTTAACGAGATTTTCGGCATGCAAATACAGTATTAGTCAATTATAAATCAGACAGTCCGTAAATCTTTCTGAAAGACTGGCGATATAGTGAGGTTAGGCAGACCGTACATGATAACTATTTTATTGCTTGATATTTCCACTACTTTACAATGTGAATAAACATGGTTTCAGTATATGTAGAACACGAATATTTATGAAATTTCTAAACTCAAATATCTTGATCTAATTTAGAGAACAATGAAAAATCTGTCTGTCTGTCTGTAGACAGGCAGACAGACAGAAAGCCAGAAGCGACATACAAACACTGTTACTAGGGTCCTAATATTTGTTCGCCTAAGAAATCGACTCTGAATCATATTCCACTGCTGTATTAAATTTGTTTACTCACTGACTTACACGTTCTATCCGCCGAGGGTACGAGAGACAGACGGACAAACAGAGATGTTAAATGTTAATAAGAGCCTTAATATTCCTTCGTTGTATGAAATCTACCCTAAATCAGATTCCTCTGCTATATCTAATTTTATTTGCTCAGTGACCAATAATATCTATGTCTTTCTATTTGCCTGTCTGTCTATCTATCTATGGAGCTCGAGATCGAGAGATTAGAAAAGTTTTATTGACGTTTGAATTTGGAAATACTTGGTGTAGACGGTAGGCTAAATATGCAATTATATTTCTTCGACTGCTAATCGGATATATATATATATATATATATATATATATATATATATATATATATATATATACAAAAAACTTGTGAATAAATAGAGATAAAGTTTTATTAATATTTTTATTTTGTATAATGCACATTTGAATAATATACATATATATAATATCTTGATATATTATTGATGAATGTTTACTATTTTATCAGAACTCAAATTATATAATAAAAAAATTATTAAAAAATTATGGTGTGCATAATACTTATAATCATTACATATATGATATGTATATATATCTCTGTACGGAACAACTTTACGACGAGGTTTGGAAAGCCTGCGTTTCTATAAGTCACATATAATTCAGTCT
This sequence comes from Megalonaias nervosa, assembly GCA_016617855.1. NCBI lineage: Eukaryota > Metazoa > Mollusca > Bivalvia > Unionida > Unionidae > Megalonaias > Megalonaias nervosa. The sequence continues at coordinate 53,890 of JAECUM010014939.1, read as the reverse complement.
TCAAAGATATCTAGCAATGGTAGGAGATATAGAGGTTTGTTACATAATCACTATGCTAATCATAATCACAAGACAGTTCAACACATTGTAGAGTTTTGCCATTATTTATGTGCCTCTACCATTTCAATTATTTTAAGCTAGCTCCACTCCTGCCAAAGCAAAACAGCTGCGCAAATTGTCCAAGACTGACTGGTCTAGAATTTGGAAATCATAACACACACACACAAACACACACACACACACACACACACACACACAGAGTTTTTTGTGTGTGTAAAACTGCAAGGTGTGCCAAATCTAACATTTTAAAAATGATCCATATTCTATAATTCCTGTTCGCACACTTACCATAAATTATAATTCGTGCAAAACAGATATAAAACACAATATTCCCTAAATACTGTACTTGGCAGCTATATATATATATATATATATATATATATATATATATATATATATATATATATATATATATATATGTATGTATGTATGTATGTATGTATGTATGTGTCGACTTCTCGGGCGGCGTAAGTGGTGAGGGTGTCCGCCTCGGTATCGGAAGATCTTGGGTTCGAACCCGTCTGAGTGATAGCAAGGGCTTATGAAAATATTACTAGCAACTGCCTGAATTGGCGTTCAGCATTAAGCGGTTAGTTTTAAGACTGGTCGGTCTGGTTTCAGGTGGTACGTGATGCTTCATGTCTGCGGCTTGATGTCCTAGTGCTGGATATCTCCATCGTTGGGGTGGGGTTGCGGTTAAAATACGTTGGTTTATAAATGTTGAAAGTTACTCGTATATGCTAAATTTTTTTTTTTTTTCATTAAAATGCAAGATGCGCCAAATCTAACATTTTTTAAATGATCGATATCCTATCATTCCTGTTCGCACACTTTAACATAAGTGATAATTTGTTCAAAATAATATCCATAAATACTGTACGTAGCAGCTACATTAAGCGACAAGTCCTAAGTGTATGTATGTATGTATGTATGTATGTTCTGGTCGGCCTGGTTTCAGGTGGTACGTGATGCTTCATGTCTGCGGTTTGACGTCCCAATGCAGGATATCGCCATCGTTGGGGTGGGATGGGTGCGGTTAAAATACATAGGTTTACAAATGTTGGAAGTTACACATATAAGCTAAATATGTTGTTTGATTTTTTCGTTAAAACGCAAGATGCGCCAAATCTAACATTTTTAAAATGATCGATATTGTATCTTTCCTGTTCGCACACTTTAACACGAGTTTTAATTCGTGCAAAATAGATATAACATACAATATCCCCTAAATAGTGTACGTAGCAGCTACATTAAGCGACAAGTCCTAAGTGTATGTATGTATGTACGTACGCACGCACGCACGTACCAATATATGTATGTATGTATGTAT